>CAUYON010118780.1:0-65045 GCA_963573935.1 Arctocebus calabarensis
AACCCAGACAGTACTCTGCTCTTTCATTACTTTTCATTGAAATATCCTAGTTGACTTCAGGCTATACTATAAATCTATAGTGATCAAAACAGCATGGTTCTGGCACAAAAACAGAGAGGTAGATTTATGGAACAGAATAGAGAACTAAGAGACCAACTCAGCCTCATATTATTATTTGATCTTTGATAATCCTATCAATAACATTCAGTGGGGAAAAGACTCCCTGTTTAACAAATGATGCTGTGTGAACTGGCTGGTGACCTGTAGAAGACTGAAACTGGAATCCTACTTTTCACCATTAACAAAAATTGATTTTCACTGGATAAAAGATTTAAACTTAAGACATGAAACTATAAAAACATTAGAAGAGAGTGCAGGGAAAATGCTTGAAGAAGTCAGCCTGGGAGAATATTTTGTGAGGTGGATCCCCCAGGCAATTGAAGCAACACCAAAAATACATTACTGGGATCTGGTCTTCTGTACAGCTCTTTTACCTCTCTGCCCCTCTCTCTCCCATATCTGTCTATCTATTTCTCTTCTCTTTTCTCCCCCTCTCTTTCCCTCTCTCTTTCTCTCTCTCTCTTCTCTCCTCCTTAATGCTGCTCTGCAGCATCCTCCACCAATAAAGACCTTTTGTACGAGCAAAAAAAACCTTCTGTATAGCCAAGAGCACAGTAAGTAAAGCAAACAGATAAACTTCAGATTGGAAGAAGATTTTTGTAGGTTATGCTTTTGAAAAAATCTGATAATTAGAATCCACAGAGAACTCAAACTGATCAATAAGAAAAGAAAAATAACCCCATTTCCATGTGGGCAAGAGACTTGAACAGAAACTTCTCTGAAGAAGACAGGCACGTGACCTACCAACACATGAAAAAATGCTCATCATCTTTAATCATCAGAGAAATGCAAATCAAACCACTTTGAGATATCATCTAACTCCAGTAAGATTGGCCCACATAACAAAATCCCAAATCTACAGATGTTGGTGTGAATGCAGAAAGAAGGGAGCACTTCTACACTGCTGGTGGGAATGCAAGCTGATACAGCCTTCTGGAAAGAAGTTTGGAGAACGCTGAAGGAACTAAAAGTAGACCTACCATTCAATCCTGCAATTCCTCTACTAGGTATATACTCAGATGATCAAAAATCATTTTACAGTAAAGACATTTGCTCTAGAATGTTTATTGCAGCCCAATTCATAATTGCCAAGACATGGAAACAGCCCAAGTGCCCATGGACCCATGAATGGATTAACAAACTGTGATATATGTCCACCATGGAATACTATGCAGCAATAAAAATATGGAAACCTAACATCTTTTATGTTTACCTGGATGGCGCTGGAATATATTTTCTTAGTAAAGTATCTCAAGAATGGAAACAAAAGTATCCAATGTAATCAATACTATTATGAAATCAATATATAACCACCTACACATTCATATGAATGGTGAAACATAACTATAGTCCAGAAAGTAGGAGGGAAGAGGGAAGAGAGGGTAGGAAAGGGAGGAGGCCTGGAAGAGGGAGAGGATTTGAGGGGACCTCAGCTAATGTGCATAATGCAATGGTACATTTTAAAACTATTAAGAAAAGAGTATGCAGTGCCTGTGGCTTAAAGAAGTAGGGCGCTGGCCCCATATGCCAAAGGTGGCAGGTTCAAACTCAGCCCTGGCCAAAAAAAAACTGAAAAAAAAAAAAAACCCAGAAATGAGTATAATTGTCTCAAAGCAGTACACTGAATCTCATAAATGCATCAAAGAACACAGATATGATTTTAAAAAATTAAAAATAAAATAAAATATCCTAGTCATCCTACGAGTAATTTTAATCATCTCTGCTAAAAACAGAATGGAGGAGAAAGAGTTCAGTCAGTTTTCTCTTCCTCTCCTGGGCCACACTAATTCTCCTCCTGTTTTCTTGCACAGCAGTTTGGAATAATCTTCCTTTGAGACGTAAGCATACCCTGAGGGCTCACTCACTAAGATAATTGGCTCAGTAAAGTATTTCTTCCAAAAGTGGCTGTTCTTCATTAGGGGAATCCTGGTCAATATAATTTTCTTCTTCTCTGGATGGGTCTGTACTTGAAAGTTGTGGAGGGGTAGAGCAAGATGGTGAACCAGAAGGATCATTCAGCTGAGCTCTCTTAGAATGACTGAGAAAAAGAGAACCCAGCCATACCTGGTGCTGGGACTTAATCCAGTTGTAGCTCAGGGGACACAGTGAGGAGGTGGTGAGTTGGATACACTGTATGATCCAGAGCAGTGGAAAGAAAGCATGAGAAAAACACTTGAAGATATTGTACTGGGGAAAGGTTTTCTGAAAAAGACTTTCGTGGCAATTGCAACAACTACAAAAATAAACAAATGGAACTTAATCAAACTCACAAGCTTCTGTACAACTAAGGAAACAACAACCAGAGCAAACAGACAACCTTCAGAATGGGAAAAGATATTTGCACATTATGATCAGTCAAAAGATTGATAAGTAGGATCCATAGAGAACTCAAATTAATCAACAAAAAAATCCCCCCAAATCCTACAAATTACTGGGCAAGAGAGATGAATAGAACCTTTTCTAAAGAAGACAGACGAATGGCTAACAAACATATGAAAAAAATGCTCATCATCCCTAATCATCAGAGAAATGCAAATCAAAACTACCCTGAGATATCACCTAATCCCAGTGAGAATGGCCCACATCACAAAGTCTCAAAGCTGCAGATACTGGGGTGGATGTGGAGAGAAAGGAACACTTTTACACTGCTGGTGGGACTGCAAACTAATACAATCTTTTTGAAAGGAAATATGGAGAGTCCTGAAGGAACCCAAACTAGACCTCCCATTTGATCCTGCAATCCCATTCCTGGGCATCTACCCAGAAAGAAAAATATCCCTTTATCATAAGGACACTTGCACTAGACTGTTTATCACAGCTCAATTTACAATCACCAAAATGTGGAAACAGTCTAAATGCCCACCAAACCAGGAATGGATTAACAAGCTGTGGTATATGTATATCATGGAATAGTACTCAGCCAGTAAAAAGGTGGGGACTTAACATCTTTTGTATTAACCTGAATGGAAGTAGAACACAATATTCTTGGTAAAGCATCACAAGAATGGAGAAGCAAGAATCCAATGTACTCTATTCTAATATGAAGGTGCTAGGTGAGCTAATACAAGGGGTGGGGGTAGGGCAATGAGCAAGTGGGGAGAAGGGTGTGTGACACACCTCTTGGGGGCAGGATACAATTTTAAGAGGGACTTTATCTAACAAATGCAATCAGTGTAACCTAATTCTTTGTAGCAACAATGAATCCCAAACAATAAAAATTATAATAAAATATGTAATAAATTAAATACAAAGAAAGTTTTGATCAGTTTTACAACAGCACTCAGACCAATAGCACTCATTGATCTAGGAGCGAGGAAGCGAGGAAGTCAGTCTTCAGAAAAAGATAAAAGAAATGGAGAGGAGAATCAGAACATTAACAGGGACCTAATGGCTTCCAATTCCTGGTTTTTGTCTTCCCTAAATTCAGGCTGCATCCCTCCTCTTGTGTTCTGTGAAGCACCACATTACCTAATAATTCCCTTTTTACCTTGGATTAATGAAGTTCTCTCTGTGTCACCTAAAATCATAATTAATGTATTCTCCTATTGACAAATTGTTACTTTTTATTACCATTGCCAGTTTTCTTCTCTGTAGTCTCCACTTGAGTGAAAGCTTCTTAAGGGCAAGGACTGTATTTGTCTTACTTATATTTTATTCTCAGTACTTATCATGTTCCTCAGGGACGAACAGTGGTATACTCAGCGCTGTACTTACTATCTAGATTAATTCCAAATCAGTGTGCTTTTACTTAAATTGTCCCTTGTACTAGTTAAGACTCTTTCAAGGAGCAGTGTTGGCTCAAGTGACTAAATCTCACAAAGATCAGGGATAGAACCCGACCTAAGGGACAGTGGGAACCAGCATCAAATGTGGCCAGGACTCTTCTCCCCACCTTGTCTCCATCTATAGACTGCCAAATGTCAGATAACATCTCTGACTTCAGATGTCAGACTCATCTCCTGCCGAGTATGGAACTGTAGCCACCAGCAGTTTCCAAGCTTACATTATTTTAGCTTTATCACTCAGGAATTCATCATTTTCCAATTTGAAAGGGGAAGGCTTACAACTGGCTCAGCATGTGTTACATACACTTCTCTGGACAAATTACTGTGGAAGGCAGGCACTAGTATTATTTGAGTTTAGGTATCCCTTTCTCTACCAGTCACCACCCAAAGATGTGCAGGAAAATGACAGTTCCCAATCTTAGCCATGTGGAAGCAGTGTGACCAGAATGGAAATGGGTGAGTAAGCACAATCTAAGGGCCGTTCAGACTATGTCACTAGGCCAATTTGCTTCCAGTATGAATTTGGATTGTTCCATCTTAAAGTTTAGAATTAACGGCTTGTTTGTTTATACAAGATGCCAGGCACAAGATGAAAAAACAACTTCAAGGTAAAACAAATCAAGAGTCCAGAATGGGCCAAACTCAAACCACTGATGACAAAACTTGCTTTCTGCCCTTTATAAGTTGCTCAATAATCAGATGAGGTGAAATGGTCTTTAAGACATTAGTCTGCCATCTCCTCAGGCTGCCTTTTCTTTCAGCATCACTCAACTGTCATCTCTTCTTTGGTGGCAGGTAGCCAAAGCCATGTTCAGCAACAGGTGCTCATCTAGGGAAAGAAAATAATAGTTGCATGTCCACTCCATCCCCTTATTCTCATGTTCATCAACTCTTTGATTATTTTAAGTAACAAATATTTATTAAATGCTCATTTAGAGCAAAGCGTCTTAGTAGGCTCTTAAACATTTAGATTTCATGTATCTAAATTAACTTTAAAAACGAAAAACATCGTAAGAATGGAGAAGCAAGAATCCAATGTACTCAATTCTAATATGAAGGTAGTAGATGATCTAATACTAAGGGTGGGGAAGGGGGAGGGGGAGGGGATGGCGATTCAGCGTGTATGACGGACTTCTTGGGGGAGGGACACAATTACAAGAGGGACTTTATGTGACAACCACAATCAATGTAACCTAATTATTTGTGCCCTCAATAAATCCCAAACAAAAAAAAGGAAAACACATCTTTTCTTAATCCCTATAATAATAAACCAATCTTTCCTAAGTTTATTTTCCAGAGATATAGGATAGTGAAGCTTTAAGCACTGGTTTATTGGACTGACTCCGTTCACATGAATCAGGTGATTTTATCTTTTGTTCCTATCCTCGCCATCCCTAATCTGTCAGGCAGGCCTGAATCTGTACCATCAGGCTTGTTTGTTCTACTTCTCTATCCTTTGATCATGGTTCCATTAACTTACATCCAAGGATGTCAAGAGAATAAATAGCACAATAAAACAAAAGAATATACTTCCAGATTTAAAAAGAAAGAAATGTACAAGAAATACATAAATCAAACCGTATGACAATAGCCCAGAAGGTTGCATGGGAGGATCTTTTTGTCTCTTGTAGAAGAAAAGAAAAATGGAATTTTTGTCTTTTGTATCAACACTTGACACCTGGAGTTATTGTATATTGGACACCAAAAAAAAAAAAAAAAAACTGAGGGATAGGTGTCAGAAATGATTTTACCTGAAATAAGCCCAATTCCATGGAGGAGGACAATATACATTTTCTCTGGTGCTCTTCTTATGATCATAGACAATTTAAACATGAGTCTACCTTACATTTTGTCAAAGAAATTCTTAATCATGAACATTTCCTCCTAATAAAACATAGTCCCTTGCAACATGGATTTGGCATGCCAACTTTCTATGGCTTAATGTCACACCTATATAATGGAGACTCATGTCTCAAGGAACACTTCCCAGATAAACAGAAGGCTCTTGTCCAAGGATAATAAACACTGGGCACACAGGTAGCTAAGAGCTTAAATAAAGATAAATTTTGTTAGCCTCACCCAAATGTTCTCTGGATCCCAAATTAATCTAGTGTTATCTGACATTTGGCACTTTCTCTATCTAAACCAAAAAAATCACTCTTTGATCAGAGTCTCATCATTCTTTTTCAAGAAGTAATTGTTGTTTTGCTTCCTAGTGCTTCCTAGGTAAGCTGCTTCAGTAAGTAAGGATATACTGGAATCTCCAAACACAGCACCCAGACTCAAGCAGAATGTCATTCTCAGTCACATCAACTGTTTGGTTCTTGGAATTAATTTATTTTGATCTTTGCCCTAAAATTTGTGAAAATTGGAATTAATGTTAATGTAAGGGTTAGCCTAACATCAAAGGGAATTTTTTTTTTCGTTTTTCTACATATCTCGATTTAGAAATAAATTACAGTGAAATTTTTAAATGAACCATAGGCTAGGTGCAGGGAGCTCAGGCCTGTAATCTCAGTAGTTTGGCAGCTGAAGTGGGAGGATCACATGAAGCCATGAATTCAAAACCAGTTTGAGTAATAGAGTAAGACCTGTTCTCTACCTAAAAAATAATAATAATAATAAAGCACTTTAAAGACATCTTGGCCTGGTGCAGTGGCTCATACCTACTATCCCAGCGTGTTGGGAAACCAGGCAGGAGGGATGCTTGAGGCCAAGAGTTCAAGAACAGCTCGATCCCATCTCTACCAAAAAAAAAAATAATAAAAAATAATAATGGCAATGATAATAATCATGCACTTTAAAGATCTCTTAATTTAAGCTCGTTGTTTTACAGGTAAAGAAATTTAGTCTCTAAGAAGTCACTTTGCCAAGGTCACATAGATCTTAGTGACAACTTACACTAGAAAATAATTTTATTTTACCTAATTATGAAGAAAATGAAACTATTTAACTGTTCAAAGTACGTTCTATAAATTTTAATATGTTTAGTTATGACAAAGACATTTTTTAATGTCACTAGAAAGCCAGACTGGTGAGCAGCCAGCAAGCTTACCTGCCAGCTTTCATAGATTCACAAGTTAGCAATTACCTTCCCTTTCTAGGAAATATTCAGTACAGCAAGCCTGGAGAGGGAGGAGGCAACACAGAGTGGAAGAGAAACCACAAAGAGAAGGTGGTGTCCAGCTGTAAAAGCAGGAAACACCTGCTCCAAACTCTCCCATTCATAAGAAAAGATTCAACACTATTAATATTATTACTATTATTAGTATTATTCAATTTAATCTAACCTATGATATACTCCCACAACAACCTCTAAAATGTGGTTTACAGCTCTTAGAAATCTGTTCTTTTCTGACAAAATTCTGTCTGGAAGCGTAGGGTTTGCAAAAGGCTGTAATGAAAGCTTTTCTTCATCACTCCTAAACTGATCTTCTAAAACAGATGAGAAGAGCTTGTGGTAAAACAGAAGAGACCACTGGACTCAGACTGCATGTGCCTCAAACTCAGAGATCCAAAGGACATGTGATCACTGCAAACCCTCCCAGGAGTGTAAGTTTCCCTTGTTTACTACTTTGGCCTACTGGTCAATCCCTTCGCTTTATAGCTCTGCCTACAATCGCCACAGGATTATCATCTTACTTTACAGACTTTCCTAACCACCTGCCCATTTTATTTATTCAGCAATAACAGCACTCTGCCTGATTATGTCTGACCTTCCATTGGAATCAAACACTCTTAAGTGAATTTTTTTATTTCAGTTTTCCCTGTTAATAAATTTATTTTACCTTGCATTTATTTTACATTATAGGGAAATTTAAGTAAAAGGAAACTTACTAATTCTCAATGCTAAGTTCAGTGACAATGAAAAAGAATCAATTCTAGGTGCACATTATATCAAGATGAATATCCTGGACATAATGTTGAGCAAAAAAAGGGAGACATGAAAGACCATATACTGAGTAATTGCATACTTATCAAGTTCAAAAGCAGAAACTTAATCTATGGAGAGATCAGTCACATAGTGGCCTTTAGAAGGGTTATCAACTGTGAATGGGTGTGAGGAGGCTGCTGGTGATGACGAAAGATCTATCTTGATCTGAGTAGTGGTGAAATGAATTTGTATTTCTATAAATATTCACTCATGTACAGTGTATCAAAACATGTATACACATTTTAGGAAAGAAAAAAATTGTATTAAAATTGTAATAATATATACTGATAGCAAAAGATGAATACAAGTCCCATTTGACTTTTGCAATCATAAGAGGTACTCAGAGTGGTTACTGTCAGCATCCAGACCCTTCTGATTATGGCAAACTACTGCCTGAGAAACATTGACCAGGTGTCAACCTATATCACTGTGCATGCCATTTCTGTTGCTTCTGGAAGTACTTACCACCGGTGTAGCTGTTTTTCTATGGTATACTGCATCCTTTAAGGTCTCCCATAGGTAGAATTAAACGTGTATTAGAAGGCAGTCAGGAGAGGGTTGGGGAAACTCAGCTGCAGGTCTTTGTCCTGTCCCTTGTCCTGGCAAATTGTCATCGAAGTAAGGGTAAGCTGTCACACCTCAGTGCTAGGGATGGAAACTTTCCATTTTTCTGGGTTTTATTTTTTTGTTTGTTTTGTGTTTCTTCTTTTTCTTTTTTCTTTTTTTTTTTTTTCTTGAGACAGAGTCTTACTATGTCGCCCTTATAGTAGAATTCCGTGGTGTCACAGCTCACAGCAACCTCAAATTCTTGGCTTTAAGTGATTCTCTTGCCTCAGCCTCCCAAGTAGCTGGGACTACAGGTGCCTGCCACAACACCTGACTATTTCTTGTTGCAGTTGCCATTGTTGTTTAGCAGGCCCCCAGGTTTGAACCCACCAGCCTCGGTGTATGTGGCTGGTGCCGTAACCACTGTGCTATAGGTACTGAGCCTCATTTTGCTGTTGTAAGAACGTCTCATCTGCTTGTTCTTCTGACTTCTGTCTCACGTGCATACTGTTTGATGAAGAGTGTGTAAACTGCTCCAACAACACAAGAGAAGAAGCTGGCCTTGGTGTTATGTGAGGCCTCTGGGATAGTCTCTGTAACCCTGCACCATGAATGCGTGCAGTTGTTAGGTGTGTTGGAGGTTCTGTTGCGTACTCACTCCTCCTCTATCGCTGCACTTCCACAATGCTCTCAAATTTCAAACACCACTTCAGAATGGACCTGCGCTCCTCCAAAGACAGCTGTGCTCCCACCATTTTCTTGACTATCCTGTCTTCTCATGATGATGCTAACATTCATTCAGTTGACACCATCTTTTGCATGAACATCATATGACATTACTATCATAATTCAGTTCAATTTTGAAAAGTAATACATGTATCACTTTTAAAATGTGTATGCTGTTTTTGGCATCACTGGTATAAATGTGTTTATAGTTATCCTTTAATTTTACAAATTATGGCAATATGTTAAAACATTACTTTAAAATTTCTTTTAAAGATGTGTTGATGTCTTCCAGTCTCTGATTCATATAAGGAGCATTCCTCATAGCCATCATTCCTACAACTACAGATTTCCTTTTTAGGATGCACAAAGTCTATAGTGCTACTCTTTTTGTTGGAGAGGGAGGCTCACATCTCTCCACCCCCCTGTTGGCTCCATCAGCGGGCAGCTCCTAGGAAGGTAGGCTTCCCATGATCCTTCACTGACGTCTGCAAGGTCTTCCAGTGTTTTCTCCTGATCAGAAACATATCCACACAACTGTCTGGATATTCCAAACATAACA
This sequence comes from Arctocebus calabarensis, assembly GCA_963573935.1. Taxonomy (NCBI): domain Eukaryota; kingdom Metazoa; phylum Chordata; class Mammalia; order Primates; family Lorisidae; genus Arctocebus; species Arctocebus calabarensis. Next base: position 9,671 of record CAUYON010118780.1, read on the forward strand.
AAAGATCATTCAGAAATAGCCTTTCAAATAGTTTAAGTATAACAGCATCACAATGGCAAGGAACACTGTGGTGAATCCAGCACCTTCACAAAAGTAATAACAGAAGAAACATGGAAGAGGGAGCCCTATGCTAACCAACCACTTATTTTCCTGGGTTCATGATCTTTGTTGGCCTTTCTCTATAGTAGAACTAATTTAAAAAACATAATCACTTATTAATCGGTTTTACTTAACAATTCATCACAGATTTTTGAAAACTATTTCATTAAATGGATAAAGCGTTATTTAAATATCTATTCTCCTTCTGTACAATACTTGATGTTTTCATTTTGTTTTGCATTACAAAGAGTGAGTCTTTAGGCATGTAGCTCTTTTCATAGTTTTGGCACTGAGCATGCTATAATTCCCATGGACAGGATTACTAGATGGGACAATGTGTATGACTCATGGAATATATAGTCAAATTCACTTTAGAAAAAAATTGCACGGATATCTATGCTGCTAGGAACACATACTTGTACCATTGTCACCCATCTTGACAATGCTGAATACATTTTTAAATAGCTTTTTTGATATATTATTTATATACCACTCATATCCATCCACAGTCACTCCTCATTTTTCCCTCCTTCCAGACCTTGGCAACCACTATTTAGTTTTTGTCTCTATGGATCTGTCTATTTTACTTATTTCATAAAAATGGATTCATACAACATGTGACCTTTTATGTCTGGCTTCTTTCACTGAACCTAATATTTGCTAGGTTCCTACATGTTCTAGCATGAATTAATACTTCATCAATTTTTTTGGCCAAATGATATTTCATTGTATGGATACAACATACCTTATTTATTGATTCATCAATTGGTGAACATTGGGGATGTTTCTACTTTGGTATACTATAAGATAATACTGCTATTTTTGGTACAAGGTTTTGTGTTGCTGTATTTCAAATTCTCTTGGATATGTAACCAGGAATTGAATTTCTGGGTTATAGTAACTCCATGTTTAACTTAATGAAGAATTGCTAAACTGTTTTCCAAAGTAGCTTCACTTTTTTTTTTCTTGAGACAGAGTCTCAAGCTCTCTCCTTGGGTAGTGTACTGTGGTGTCATAGCTCACAGCAACCTCCAACTCTTGGGCTCAAGCAATCCTCTTGCCTCTGTTTTAGTGGAAACAGAGTCTTGCTTTTGTTCAGGCTAGTGTCAAACTGCTCAGCTCAAGCTATCCACCAGCCTCGGCCTGCCACAGTGCTAGGATTACAGGCATGAGCCACCGCACCTGGTCTAGCTTTACCTTTTATGTTACCACCAGCAATGTATGCAAGTTCCAATTTCTCCACATCCCTGTCAACATTTGATATCTGTATTTTTGGATTATAGCTATCCTTGTCTGTGTGAGGTAGCACGTATTTGATTTGATTATGGTTTAATTTACATTTCCCTCGTGACTAATGATGTTGAGCATCTTCCCATGCGCCTATTGGCCATTTGTATATCCTTTCTGCAGAAATGTCTATTGAAATTTTTCCCCCTATGTAATTAAGTTATTTGTCTTTTTACTGTTGAGTTGTAAGAGTCCATCATATATTCAACATTCAAGGACTTAACATACGATGTGCAAGTATTTTCTCCCCTTTCTTGGGTTGTGTTCTCACTTACTTGACAGTGTTCTTTAAGCACAAATGTTTTAAATTTTGATGGAATTCAATTTATTTATTTTTTTCTTTCAAGGCAATTTTGGAACACTTTTTATGTAATGACTGTCAGAACAGCAAGCATATGAGGTCTGACAATTATTCACAAACTCATCCTAGAAAAAGTGCTGGTAAGCATAGACCAGGCACTGGGATCAGCGCATAGCTTCCCAACAGGAGTAGTACTTCAAAGGTGACCATGGTGACATTCAGCAATGAGGCATGTAGTACTTTTTTTCTAGGATAAACTTACAAATTTAATTGTCCAACCTCATATATTGCCATCATAACAATAGTAAGTCTTTTGATCCATGAACATGGATCATCTTTCCATTTATTTAGATTTTCTTTAATTTTTTTCAATGATGTTTTCTGATTTCCAGTGGACAAGTATTGCATGTCTTTCATTAAATTGATTCCTAAGCCTTACACTTGCAACCCCAACACTCTGGGAAGCTGAGGCAGGAGGATCACTTGAGCTCAGGAGTTGGAGACTAGCCGCACCAAGGGCAAAACCCTGTCTATAAAAAAATAGAAAAAATTAGCAAGTATGGTGGCATATGCCTGTAGTCCCAGATACTGAGGAGGCTAAGGCAGGAAGATTGCTTGAGTGCAGAAGTCTGAGGTTGCAGTGAGCTATAATGATGCTACTGCAGTGTAACCAAGGCATCAGAGCAAGATTCTGTTTTAAAAAAAAAGAAAAATTCCTAAGCATTTTATTCTTTGTGTTCTATCATAAATGTCATTTCTTTCTTAATATAATTTATCAATTATTCATTGGTAGTCTATAGAAATATAATTGATGTGTGTATATTGTTCTTGTATCCTACAACCATGAGGATAAGGATGAGAACTCATATTAGTTCTATATTCTTTTTGTTCTTTAGAGCTTCTACACATAAACTGTGTCATCTGTAGATAAAAATAGTTTTACTTCTTCCTTTCCAATCTGAATGACTTTTATTTTATTGTCTTCCCTACTGGCTCTAACTAATACTGTTAGTACAGTATCAAATAGAATTGATGAGAACAAATATTCTCAGCTTATTCTCAGTTGTGGAGAGAAGGCATCCAGCCTTTCACCAATAAGTTGGATGCTAGCTATGGATTTTTGTAGATGACTTGAGGGAATTTCCTTCTATTTTTAATTCATTAAATGTTTTTCTCATGAATGCATATTGTATTTTCTTACTGCTTTTTCTGTGTCTATTAAGATGATTGTGTGGTTATTTTTTACTTCAGTCTACTAATGTGCTATATTACACTAGTTGATTTTTGTATCCTGGATTACCCATGCATTCCTGGGCTAAAATCTACTTGGCCATGGTATGTAAAGTTTGGTTTGCTAGTATTTTGTTGAAGATTTTTGCATCTGTATTCATAAGATATATTGATCTATAGTTTTCTTTTCTTGTGATATTTTCATCTGGTTTTGGTTTTGATTGATACTAGCCTCACAAAATGAATTTTAAAGTATCTCCTCTTCTTTCACTTTTTTTGAGAAGTTTGTAAAGGATTGATGTTAATTACCCTTAAACATTTGGTAGCAACAGAATGTCATTTTTCTTGCACATTTAAACGGTCTAAGATATTAACACAATTATTTTAGCTTGTTTTGCTTTGATAACTAGCAAGGTTAAACATTTTCCCATATGTTTGCTTGCTAATTATCTTTGCTGGTATGTACTGTTTATTTAAGTCTTTTGCTCATTTTCATATTGGGGTCTCAGTGTTTTTCTTAACATTTTTAATGAGCTCTTTAAAACAGTAACCTTTAGACCATTGCCTTTTGGTATAGTGATATTTCATTGTCCAGAAGTATTAATGTACAGTAGGCATAGAGAAAATAAGTCAGGTTTTAAAGACACTTCTGTTTACAATAATTTCCTCACAACATTTTCCTGTAGGCATACAAAATTATTTCATATTTCAGAGAAATAATAAGGGATCACAAAGTTAATAAAAAATAAGTTAATCAAGCACAATAGCTCATACTTGCCATCCCAGAACTTTTTGGGAGTCAAGACAGGAGGATCCCTTGAGGCCAGGAGTTCAAAACCAGGCTGGGCACCATAGAAAGACCCCATCTCTAACAAATTAATTAATTAATAATTATATTAATAATTAATAAATAATTAATAATTATTAATTAATTAATTTTTGTTTCTTGATGCCCAGACCAATTTTTAAAATTTGTTTCTTTAAATATTTATTTGCTTTTAACTACATCATCTGGGGTATATGTGTCAGGCATAATCAGATCCACAAGTTTTCATCATTCCTCTGAGTTCCTGCTGATGCTTGAGGTTACAGAGTTTGACTTACTGAGGAACATGCCTTAACACTCAGTTCAACATCTAATTCAGCTTCTCTTGACTTTTTCATTCCAGAAAGGTAATAAAATAGGAATCACAAATTTACCAAATATGTACATTCAAAAATTAATTTATTCACTATTGTTAATAAGGAGTCAGTTTTATAAAAAAAAAAATACTTGATGAGACATCTATAGGGTCAAGCATTTGAGTGAGAAGACCAGTTGATATAAGCTAACGTATAGTTCTTCACAGGCCTATTACAGTGTCTGTACGCACCCCCACTAGAAACATATTATTTGTGATTAGATCTGGAAAATTCCCATTCCAGATATATTTCAAGTGGGGTAGTGTGTGTGTGTGAGAGACAGAGAGAGAGAGGATGTGGGTGTGTGAGTTAAAATGCAGGAAAAGTAAATAAAGCACAAAGAGGCCCAGTGGTGTTTTTTTGCTAGCACAGATTAGAAATCAAATTACTCTTAAAGTCTATCTCAAGAAAGCAATTTAAACTGGCTAGTGTACAAGAGTTCCTTGGCTCTTTGCACTGTCACTAGAAACAAAACTGCCATTTGTGTCAGGAGATTTTTATCTGCCGTTCTCTTGTCACATTGCATGGGTACTGCACACAGTCATACAACTTCCTCCCGTTTCAGAACTGTAGAAATAATGTCTGTGCTGACTATAGGGAGGGGAGGGGAAACTTGTGTTTTGCTTTAATCATTCTTGGGTTTTCCTAGCTTCTATTTTAGTCCATATCTCATGATGATAAATTGTCACCTATCCTTTACACAGCATCTACATAAACTACATATCTATACGTGCAATTTAATACAGTATAGCTATCACGAGAAGCTTGCTAGATAGTATATTAAATGAAATTCTCCTTTTCCTTCCCCAGGTATCATTTCAATTCCTGTTTTTGAACTAAACAAGGCTGAGTGCTCTTCCATTTATGTCTACCTGATGCTTATACAAGTTACCTAGCCTCCTTGAAGTTCTCCCGTTCTTAGTAGGAGGATAATTCTTTCCTTTCAAGGTTCTTGAGAAGGCCTGACAAACTCGTGCTCTTGTTAACCTGCAGTTGTGCAGGTTCTTTCTTACAGTTCAATGACTATAACATGCCTCCTATTCTCTTCAATCACAGCTGAATCTCTCTAATCATAGCTACAAGATTGGGAAGTGGAGAGAAATTAAAAACCTTTTCTATATCCATTCCCATTATTACATCCTCCATAGACGGCTTCCATTATAAAATCCTAAGTGTTCATATCAACACTTAGATATATGCTTCTTTTTGAAGCAGATTTGTGAGCCCCGTTGAAAACTTTTCTCCACCCTTATCACCACTTATGTTTGACCTACTGCTAATGGAAATATTATATCCAAAGTCTAAGAAAACATAGCCTTTACTCACCTTATTCATGTAAAAACTCAAATTATGAAAGTGTCTACAGTCCTGACCAGTGTATCAACATTATGAAGAGTTGCAAGTAGGTCATCAGCACTTGAAGTCGATAAAATGCATTACTCTCAGCAGGAGCCCCGAGAGCAGAGGCCAGGAGTTAAGTTTGTTTTCATGCAAACTAAACGGTTCTAAGAGCCTTAGTACAGGAAACTGTTTATCACTTCTCTACATCCAGTGACACGGATAAGTTTTATTCTCTAAGGAGTACACATAGATGCTGTGAAGAAAGAAATTCCCTCCCCTTAGACAACTTTCTTATCACCACTAGCGATGAAGTTTCTGATAACAGTCATTGCTGTGTGTTCACATTATCTTTCTGCAAGTGCAAACCTCTTTCAGCACATTGGCAAGAGCAGAAAAATGAAGAGCAAATGAAAGCCTGAAAACAACATGAAGAAAATGGGAGCAACTCATTTCTCATTACAGAGTTGAACTGAACTTAAAAGTTTTTCCTAAATTTGGTACAAACTCATTTGGCAGCAAAAGCTGAACTGATGTATGGCTGTTTAAAGGCTTTATTTATCCTAGGTAGTATGAATATTCATTTATTTCTCTGCAGAAATAACAATGTGCTTGATTACGGGGCACAGACCTGTTGGGGATGTTATATAACATACATCACTGCATTACCTAAGGTATATGCATTCAAGCACCTTCTTGAATGCCAACAATTTCTGAATTCTAAAATGCTTCTAGCCTCAGAGGTGTTGATTAGAAAGTATGAATTTGTACTAGTTTTTCTACTTAGGTTATATGGAATTATTTTAGACACTTTTACTTTATATAGCATTATACTTGGCCCATATTCCTGATCCTAATTTCTTCATCTGTATCCATAAAGGATAATACGAGTATATCTCATCTTAACCAGAGTACTGTATAGTTAATAATAGCTAAGCACTTAAAATGATGATATGTGTGTCTAAATATATGTATTTATATGTGTACAAACATACACACAGAGCTGCTATAGTAAACACCTTGAATTTAGAAAAGAGTTTATACTTGATACTTTCATTCAGTGATCTATTTCTCAAGGAAAAAGCTTTAATCAAGAGCTCTGGCTGGCAGCAAGCAAGAAGTACTACTGAAATATCTGGTTTTAAATAGGCTATCTTTAGGACGAGAACTCACAGCTCACTCTTCAAATTGCTGAGGAGCCTGAAATTCATACTGAAAATTAATTTGTCAATACATTGTTTAAAGAGCTTACTCGTGACAGCTATATCTGTGCTGAATGATGCAAGCATTTTTTTCTTGATTACGCTGCAGAATATCTTGGGTTTCTATTATGATTTTTCCAAGAGCTGCAATATATTTTCTCGATCTTCGATTTTGCATAATGGGATAATCATAATCACATCAAATGTTGTTGTGAAAATTAAATAATACATTAAATGTCAACCCCAATGCATTCCACATGTTACCAGTGTGTATTATTGCCCCTTGCTTTCAGATGAGCCCCAGAAATTGTAGCATGCCCAACAGTACGTGACTAGAAAACCAGAAAACTGACACTTGATCTCATTTTGTCATCAATGATTGCTGTTCGGTGTTCTTTCCATCCCCACTCACTATCTAAAATAAATGATGAGAGCAGGCAGAGTGACTCATGCCTATTATCCTATATCTATAATTCACTTTGAAAGGCTGAAGTGAGAGGACTACCTGAGGCCAGGAGTTTGAGATTAGCCTGGGAAACATAAGGAGATACCATATCTACATAAAATAAAAAAGATATCAGCTGGGTATGGTGCCACATGCCTGTAGTCCTAGCTACTCAGGTGGCTTCAGCCAAAGAGTTTAACATGGGGCAACTGCAGGGAACTAGAATCATCCCATTGCATTCTAGCCTAGGCAGCAGAGAAAGATCTTATCTTTTAAAAAAAGGAAAGAAAAGAAATTTAAAAAATAAAATAATGGTATCTTTTAACCGTATCTTTTTGTAAAATGGAAATCACGTTGCTTTTACTGATTTTTCAAATAATCCGTGCTCATTATCAAAATACTATATCTAAAATTGAATAGTTATAGGCCAATGTAGTGGCTCTGGCCTATAATCCCAGCATTTGGGAGACTGAGGAAGAAGGATCACTTGAGCTCAGTAGTTCAAGAACAGCCTGGGTAAGATAGTGAGAACCCATCTCTAAGAAAAAAATATAGACATAAATAAAATAAACAAAAAAGTTACTCATCATTCAAAAACCCAGAGAGAACCATGTTTAAAAAGGAATATAAACTTGGAGACATTTTTCTACGCATAAGCACAAGCAAATACAATACAACAATTAGAATAATAACATGTTTTATAATGTGGATCTTTCATATACTATATTGCAGATTCCTTTCTGTATCAATCAATAAATATTTTATTTGTGAGTTTCAAAATAGTTACCAAGATGTACAAAATTATACCTTTCTAAAATCCTGCTTAATTTATTCTTAAAATCTACAACTAGTAGATATGTCTATCTAGCCAATTCATAGTGAACTTAGTAATAGCAGTGTTTTCTCTGCTACTCTTGACAATATAATTTTCTCTCTCTTTTCTTTCCCTCACCTTGGACAATTTTTCAATAAATAAACAAAGGGAAAAATTCATCTGGACAGCAGAGAGGGAAGAGTTGGACTTATCCCTTGGTCAAAGACCCCAACTCTTGTTATGTCTGCTAAGAGAGCTGGAGTCATTCCTTGCCTTTTGGCTGCCAGATTCTACATTCTTCATCCTTGTTATTCAAAACACAAAGCCTCTTCAAATCTGCCTGCCAATCCAAATGTGCTCTCTTAGCTGCTTACACCAAACCAACACCAAACTGAAGTTGCACTTGGGACCACTGTCATTGCCATTCTGCTAGAATGTGTAGTAGGCTACATGATTCCTAAAGACTGTCAAATTCTCTTTGCCAGAAGCAGTGACTATGTTACCTTTTATGGTAGAAGGTGCTTTGCAGATGAAGATAATGCTAAAAATCTTGAAATGGTACATAGATGGAGCTGGAACATATTCTTCTTAGCAAAGTATCTCAAGAATGGAAGAAAAAGTATCCAATGTACTCAGCCTTCATATGAAAGCTATAAATTAGCTTCATATTAACTTTGACCAATTTTTAAAGCATTTCTCATTTTGATTTAAGAAAATATAAAAGTAGCATATTGCTAGAATAAAAAATGCAAACAGTACAGACACCATTAAATGAAAACTAGTTCAGCTCCCATTTGCAGTCCCCCCACCCCCCAGAAAAAACCATTTTGGCAATTTTATGATGTTCTTCTAAAATTGCACGTGTGTGTGCATGTGTATGCATGTAGAAGAATATATGAATATTATATATTTTAGACAAATGAGATTGGGCCATATCTGCATCCTGCTTTTTGGTCAATTAATCACATATCTTGTATATTTTTCCATATCAGCATATACAGAGTCCCTCTCTTTTTAGGAGCTGCAAAACATTCTGTAATGTAGATGGACCATAATTAACTTAGCCAGGATGGACTTTTGAGTTTCCAGTTTTTAGCTATCATTAACCAGACAGCAGTGAAAATTCTTGTGCATAAAGTTTGGCACATATGTGTGACTTTGTAGGATTGTGTCAGATGGTTGTGAGCTAGAAGTTATAGAATATGATGACTTGTGGTGGCTTAACTGGTCCATTAAGTTTATGATCTCCATAAGAAAGAAGCCCAGGGTCAAGCAAGCTCCAGGATGTGCTGGTTCATCTGCTTAAGGATGTCTTGGACCCAGGCCCTTTCATCCTCTGCTCACACCTCTGCTTGTCCCATGATGGCTATACTGACTACAGGGGACACATCCAGACCTGACAAAATCCAGGAAGAAGTTAAGCCATTGCTTCTGGCATGTCCTTCCCAGAAGTGAGGAATTCCTAAGCTACCCTCTCCCATGACCCATTCTCAAACCCACCATAGGTGGGGGGGAATGTGTCGTGAGAGGTCAATTTTTATTCTTGCTAAAAGGATAAAGTCCCATGAGTAGAATTGTTGGGTTAGCATTTTTAAACCTAAGTTTAAAAATTTTGCAGAATACTCCCAGATTGACTTGTTGAAGGCATGACACCAATTTATAGTCCTGTAGGCATGAATAAGGGTTAAGTAGTCATGCAAGAAGTGGTTTATAGAGCTGCGTGTGTTGCACCTGACTTTTTTTTTTGCAGGATGCGTGAAACATGACATGTGTTTATTTAGCTGTTCATTATCAAATGTGTGTTCTTTATCTAGGAAGTATGGCCAAAGCAGTGTGGAAAATCTATAGGTTTAAAAGAACGTTGGGCTGGCAACATCGGTGGATGAGGTGGACAAAATATCGTTCATGTTTTGAGAATGGAAAGAGGCCTTTAAATTATTAGATGGCTTCGTGACTTTGAGTGTGCCTTTCTACCACACAATGCAAATCAGGCAGCTGTGTTCTATTCTCCTCACCTTATTCCCCACCTCCCAGTTTAGTATTCTGGAAACATTCTAGCAAATGAATGTACTTTTAGACTTCCTCAAATATGTCGATCTCCAAATAATTCACCAGGTGGACATTTCCTTGTTTTCTAGTGCCCCACACCTATGGCCCATGACAAGGACTATTTAGAGAGATTAAACAGAGAAGAGAGTGGTGGGAGGATCTTTAGTGGTTCAGTATTGTCCTGGACTACTGAGCTGTGAAATGTTAGAATGTCATATGCATTGTAGTCCTTGTGATGAATTTAAAATCATTCACGGGCTGGAGCCGCAAGCATGAAAGAGGGCTGGGAATGCAAGTCTTTCTCTACTGGAGGGACGTGGGCTCCCATGTGGGCAAGAAAAGGAGCTTTAGTTTTCTCGCTTCTTCCTCTTGGGGTTGTCCTTCCGATGTTTGGCCATGATGACAGAGTAGTACGTTTGTAGCAATTGCTCATTATTGTTAACTATTCTTGATTCATTATTATTATGTAAAGTCCATAGTTTACATAGGGTTCACTGTTTGGTACGTTCTGTCGATTTATGCCACACACGATGCCATGTACCTACCATGGCACTGTCAAACAGAATAGTTTCACTGCCCTATAAACTTTCCTGTGCTTCCTCCCTGACCCTTGACCCAAATCTGACAATCACTGATCCTTTTACTGTCTCTAAGATTTTCTTTTCCAGACTCTCATGTAGTTGGAAACATGCAGTATGTAACCTTTTCGACTGGCTTCTTGCATTTAACCATGAGCATTCAGGGTTCTTCTGCATCGTTTTGTGGCTTGATAACTTATTTCTTTATATTGCTAAGTTATATCCCATTGTATGGATACGCCACCACTTGTTTATAACCTGTTGAAGGACACCTTGGTTGCTTCCAAGTTTTAGCAGTTATGAATAAAACTTCCATCAATATTCATGGGCAGGTTTTTGTGGACATAAGTTTTCAACTCATTTGAGTAAATGCCAAGGAACACAATTGCTGTATCATATCACAAGAATATATTTAGCTTTATAAGGAACAATCAGATTGTGTTCCAAAGTGGCTGTACCATTTTCTCTTCCTAGCAGCAATGGATAGAAGTTCCTAGCCAGCCCTTGGCATTGTCAGCGTTTTGGATTTTACCCATTCTAATGGGTAGGTAGTAGTTATCTTATTGCTGTTTTACTTTGCAATTCTCTAATGGCATATGATATGGCACATCTTTTTATGTGGTTACTTGCTATGTCCCCAAGTTATTTTAAGGTCCCTAGTGTAGCAAGAAAATTCACCATAGGAAAGCAAAATAGAGACATGAATGAGAGAAACATTTGCAGTTGTTCAAGCAGTGGGCTGGGCATCTGAGACTGAGAAGTGTGACCAGCTTACTCGAGGGGCCTCAGTCGGCTTTGAGCACATCTCAGTAATTCTTCCCTTCCTTCACTCTCTAGAAATAGCCTTCTGTCTGCAAGTGTGGGTCAGAAACTGGTCTAGTAGGAGCGAATGACTCAAAAAAGGAGCTGGAGCGGGAGCCACTGTTTGAGTGGGTAGCTGTACCTGTAGGCCTCTGAAGTGAGTCTGGGAGGTTGCCCACCCACCAAACATTCTCTTGTTCTTGGCAACAGAGTCCTCTGCAGGCCTTGGGATCAGCTGGAGGTCTTGGATGGCCTCGCCCTGCAGGTTAAGCCAGCATGACTCGGGTTTTTGATGCTTTTCAGAACACATCCTAAGTAATATGAGCTCTTTTTATAGAAAAGCACGTCACTTTCTTTCCTTCTGTGTCAAATCCTCAGTGTTATTAGAAAAGGCCACTGTCAGTAAAGGCAGGTGCTGTTTCATTGCAGAATTCAGAACTGAACTAAAGCTCATTTTATGCCAGGAACTTGGAGTCTAGAAGTTTTCTATAAAGCAAGACACAAGCAAACTGCCTCCTTGGTGAATTATTTGAATATTATATGCTTTGAAAGCCTCAAATGAGAAATTTTAAAGGAAGAATAATTAATAACTAACATTTAGATTGTGTTTCACACTGTTATCTCATCTGAACATTTATTCACTAATTGAGCACATAAGGATGCTTTCTAGGTAGGTTTCAGGATCCTCATAACCTTGGAGACAGGCAACATAGCCCCACTCCACAGGTGGGAGGACGATGATCGTGGGGAATAGCCTGAACCCCGAGCCGGGCACTGGAGGCTCTTCGTCACATGCCCTTCATTCAGTTTTGTTAATTAAGGAACAACAGTAGCACGGGAAGGTGGGTTGGGGATGAGAGGTCAGAAAACTGTCTGTATGAAGATGAAGGTGGACATCAGCCCAGGATTATAGTCAGAGGAGAGATGCAGACAGTATTTCTTTCTGGCAGATGTTTCCCACACCTGTCCAATGAATGCTCCCGGTTTCTTTTTAATTCCGTTCCATTCCTGGATTCTGTGCCTCCATCCTACCCATTCAAGATTTAAAGGAGTAGTAGTGGCCGGACTGTCAGAGCTCCTTGCCTCCTGGGAGGATGCCCAGTGGGAGGTCTGTGGTCTGAGCAGAACTCAGGTTCCTTGGGCGGGCATTCTAAATAAATGGTCTATTTCCAGCAAGTGATTCCTAACAATGTCCCATGTTTCTTAAGGTTCCTTCCTCCATTGTCAGGCTGGGCAGGGTAAGCCTTATTAGTGATGAAGAACAGGACAGGGCGCTGATTTAATCATATACAGAGGGTACCCGCCGAGGCCCTTTCTGTGCTTTTTGTACCTGTATTTTTGTCTTTTTACATTTCACACCTTTTATACCGTTTGTATTTTGCACACTTTGCAAAACAGCAGCTCCCTCCTAATGGCCTTTTGTATGCAAGAGCATAGATGTGTGTAGTTATAGGAAAAGTAGCTTAAAGCTGTGTGATTTACTTTCTCTTTTTTAAAAAAGCAGATCATTTACTCTTTCTTATGCATTCTCCTTTTGAGACACTAAAGAAAATATTTTCCAAGGCCAAACAACTAGACTGAGATTGGGCACTTGTCAGGAGACCCACATCTTCCCCCAAGGCAGCTGGCACTTGAGCGGGCAAAATGTATTTGTTGTTGACATTCCCCAGTTTAATAAGGTCCCCCAAATGGCATTGACCTTGAATTCTACTGACTTTTCATGTGACTTTAGGCCTGAATTTTTCCCCCTCAAAAATGGTTAAGTGAAGCCCCACCCACAGGCTCTTCAGATTACAACTGGAAGAACTGACTCAGACAGTGTAAGTTTTAGGGGTCTTTTAATTTTTAAATGCAAGAAGACTTTTGGAATTCCTTTTAATTCATTTGGAATTTGTGGTTATTCATATGGAGGGGGGAACCCAGACTTTCCTTTTTTCCATAGTGGAAATGATGTAGCACAGACATTGTCCGTAGAGAAGTACATGAATTATTTCTTTTCAAACACCTCAAGCTCGCTTGGCCTATGAAATTGAAAGTAATTAAGCCAGAGCGTATTTTTTAAATTCCATAAATATTTATGGAATATTTATTTATTTATTCTCAGTTGGTGAAGCTTTACTAAATATTACAGGATTTTCTAGGTGTGAAATTTTAGCAAATATAACTTTTAGGTTAGATTGGGATGGGATATATATTCTGACCTGCAGATACTACTCAGAGTCTAAAGAGATTTGAAAACGTTCACTTGTTCTACCTGAGGTTCTTTGACATGAGACAGTGGCAAAATCTCTGTGTTGGAAATAAGAAGAATGCGTCCTAATCTACAGGTAAAGCTTGAGAAATGTGGCTTCTAACTTGCTGAGTCTGTGTACACTCGTGCTGTTCAAAGGCCGTCTGTGAATTTGGAGGGTGGCACCTCCTAGGAGCTCATTAGACAAGCAGGCTGCACCCCAGACCTGCAGACTCTTGAATCTGCCTTTAACGAGCCTCTCCAGAGAATCACAGTGCGGGGCGGTACACAGCACTGGCTCAGGCACCTCATTAGCGCTTTCTGCATCCCCCTAAGGAAGCCCGACCTGCCAGGCACTTAAGGTGAGCAGGGTCCCAGCTGTCTCACCCAGAGCGTGGGCTTATCCACCTGAGTTTAATCAGATGCGTGCTTTGCATAACAGTCTCTTTGTACCGAAATCACATGCCCTTCTTTTTCCTATCAAACAACATGTTCGCTGCAATGATTTCTGTAGATGTTTGAGAGGCAACCACTGTGTGTGTGATATATTTAAACTCACTTTGTTCTGTTTGAAAATGTGTTGAAAAGAATTCTGAACAGGGAAAAATGAATGGCAAACCGTAAAGGGGATATTGCTGATAAAATGATAATGCCAGTGGCCGTGAGAAATTTTGTTGTGCCTTCGGGACTTATTTATTTATTAAAGAAGAATAAAGGTATTATGGAAATGTCAAACCACAGCTGAAGTGAACTTTGAATCTGATTAGGTCAAATTCACACACAACTTCACTGCCTCATTATTTTTATTTTCTAACACAATTTTGAATCAAAAGGGGGCTAAAAGCACAGAGAGGGAAAGAACTAGAAGCTTTCTGAGGGTGAGACCATCCTGTTCACCAAAGTTCGAAGCAGAACATCTAAAAGAGCAGGGCGGAAAGCAACTAAAAACAACTGTTTCCGAAGCCTTTTTGGAGGGACTTGTGAGTCTGTCACTGGGTGGAGAAATCTCGGAGGCCCAGTGATTTCAGTAACATTGATATACATTTGCAGATTTGATTAAGTATTAGGTGGACAAACCTGAAACCAGGAATCTCCGTCTGACTTCTCTGTCTTACCTCCCAGGCCAGTCAGTCACCACTTCCTGTAAATTTCTCTAGGGAAATCTTTCTCAAACACCTTCCCCCCAGGCAGCCCAGACCCAGCCTCCTACTCAGGATTGGCCAAGCCTCCTACCCATCCTGCCCCAGGGCCACACTGGAGCCAGGGGGAGCTTCTGCTAGACGGTTCAGATTTTTAAAGAATCCCATTGCTATTTTTATTGGGATTGCCTTATGTTTATAGAATAATTTAGGAAGGAGTGTCATCATTACATTGTTGCATCTTCCTGTCCAAGAATAGACTTCGTGTCTTTTTTTTTTTTTTTTTTTTTTTTAGCGGTTTTTGGCTAGGGCTGGGTTTGAACCCACCACCTCCGGCATATGGGACCGCGCCCTACTCCTTTGAGCCACAGGTGCAGAGCCTCAAGCTGTCGCCCTGGGTAGAGTGCCGTGGCAGCTCACAGCAACCTCCAACTCCTGGGCTCAAGTGATTTACCTGCCTCTGTCTCCCAAGTAGCTGGGATTACAGGCGCTTACCACAATGCCCAGCTATTTTTTGGTTGCTGCCATCATTGTTGTTTGGTGGGCCAGGGCTGGATTCGAATCCACCAGCTCAGGTGTATGCGGCTGGTGCCTTAGCTGCTTGAGCCACAGGCGCCAAGCGGACTTCATCTTTTCTTTGCTGTCTCGGGTGAATTTAACTTCTTTTCAGAAGGATTTTGTACCATTCTTGTTACTTTTTTTTTTGTAGAGACAGAGTTTCACTTTATTGCCCTCAGTAGAGTGCTGTGGCATCACACAGCTCACAGCAACCTCCAACTCCTGGGCTTAGACGATTCTCTTGCCTCAGCCTCCCGAGTAGCTGGGACTACAGGCGCCCGCCACAATGCCCGGCTATTTTTCTGTTTGCAATTCTGCCAAGGCTGGGTTTGAACCCGCCACCTTCGGTATATGGGGCCAGCGCCCTACTCGATGAACCACAGGTGCTGCCCAAATTGTAGTTCTTTTTTTTTTTTTTTTTTTTTGCAGTGTTTTGCTGGGCCGGGTTTGAACCCTCCACCTCCGGTATATGGGGCTGGCACCTTACTCCTTGAGCTACAGGCACTGCCTCATTCTTGTTACATTTATTCTTACAAATTTTTTTCTTTCGTTTTTGTCTTAAATGGAGGCCATTTCTTCTAATACCTCTTCTTACTGGTTATTGTTTATATTCAAGCGAGTTTTTGATTTCTATACATTAATTTGTTCCTACCATCTTTCTGAACTCTCTAATGGGTTGAAAAGCTTCTGAGGTTTGTAGGTATATGAGCATATCGTATCAAATAGTGATAATTTAACCTTTTTCTTTCTGATTTTTCTTTTTTTTTGGCTGGGGCTGGGTTTGAACCCACCACCTCCAGCACGTGGGGCTGGCACCCTACTCCTTTGAGCGACAGGCGCCGCCCCTGATTTTTCGATCTCTGATTTCCTTGTCTCACCAGAGAGAGAGAGAGTGATGGCCAGCTCTTCAAAGAATAACAGTTAACATTTTGTCTTTCCCCTGAGCATGGAAATGTTACTGGTGTTCCTGTTCTGGATGTTGAGTCTGGGACTGAGAAATGTGTATTATGTGAGGAAAGTGTCCCTCATTACCTCACTAAGAATGCATTTGTAGAAGGATCCATTTGGTCATCTGTCTTTTAAACATAGTGAATGTTCTCCTCCTGGTCAGAGACCAGGCAATGCTTTATCTGAACCCCAACAATACACCAGGCGAGCAGAGGGGAGGGTGTCAGAGTTTGGAAGTGTCACCCAGTGAGTCGGAGCAAACGAAGCCTTGCAGGGGCGTGGCAGGATCCAGAGGTCCCCAGTGATGGGGACTCTGCCCCTTGCTCTGTGGCTTCTCCGGAGGGGCACAGGAGTGTGGGGCTGGCGTGGAGGTGAGGATGGCCGGCTAGACTCACTCAGGGCTGAGGTTGAACAGAGAACACGCAGGACCAGAGGCTGGAAAGTCAGTGGCAACAGCAAAAGAGAAACCAAAGTGATGAAGCACGGACAGGGTCCAGGCTGGCAGAGGGGCGAGATGAGAACGGAGGGGCCCGCACACGAGCCAGAGCAGAGCCCCTCAGATTTTCCTCCAGCGCCCATGTTCAGGGCTGTTCCTCCTGCAGGAGCGAGAGACAGAAACGTGCTGCAGGGCCCACCTTCCCTTAGAATGTGGGGCATCCTTTAATCCAGACCCTTCTGCTGCCATTACAGTCCCTAAGGAGAGGAGGATGGTGGGGTGCTAGTCTCCAGCTTTCCCGAGTAATAGCATAAAGGGTGAATCTAATAAAACCCTCCTGGGGGGCACTGTCATTAGAACACTGAGTTCCCTGGGGGATGAGCCGCGCTATTTTCAGCACCGTATTCAACCTCAGTGTTTTCTGTCACAAAAACTGTTGAGAAGACAAAGAATTACGCTGCACAGGCGACGTTCTGATGTGCCCCAGACCGAGGAGAGGCCCTTTGGCGTTCGCGTGGGCAGCACCAACACCAAGGAAGGGGAGGGGCTGTGCACCTGCCCGGAGACCCCGCCCACACCCACCCCCTGTGCCTCTGACCTTGCCAGCTCCTCTGCCACAGGGATCTTCTTGGGGAAAAAGACTGGATTTGCAAAGCTGTGCCATGGCTTTCTAAACCAGTATCTGGGAACTGTCTAAAATTAGCCTGCAAAAAGATAAGCTTTAATATGTGTCATTGGGTGGAATGACAAGCAATTGAGAGTGAAAATTCCCCTTTTTAAAAATCTCTGTGCATATAAGGCTCTCTTACGTAAAAGGGTGCTGTGACTTTGCCAGCTGCTGTTTTCAGTGGTGTGCTCTGGAGCTGGTGGCCTGTCACACCCGCGGAGGAGCAGCCTGCTGGGACACTCTCCTGCTTAGCACGAACCTAGCTCAGGCTTGCTGAGGACCTGGCCAGACCATTTGCATGTTGAGCAGTAACCTTCCCGGCCTGGGGCAGGTGATTACTGTAATGGCCGCCTATAGTGCGTTGGTAGACACTGGTATTTGGTGTTTCTCCTTACAGAAAGTTTCATCTCCTTTTCTGGATAGTTGAGGTCTTGGCTCTCAGTGCTGGGTCCTCAGGACCTGTTTGTCCCTGCTCAGGGCCCTCTGCTGTGTGAGTTCATCTGAGTGACATTTATAGCTGTGTCCCTAGGTGACAGGGACAGTGAGTCACAGTTTTCTGTACTCAGCACCCCAGATTCTTTCCCTTCCTTCCCTCTAAGGGGGATGAGACTGTGTGTGTCTCAGGTGGGTGACTGTTGGCACTGGAATGACTGGGGTCTGTGCGTCTGAGGCCCCTCCCTCTGTAAGGATGGTGGTGGTGGGCAGGGGGAGGGACAGCCTGGGACCCGCCGTGTCCTTGAGTATGTTTCCGAGGGATAGGCTCCATGACTCTTTGCTGTGGTCACTTCAGCACAGGAATCAAGAATTGTAGGCTAGCCTTTTTCCAACTGAGAAGTGGAATCTATTACTAGGTCATAAAACCAACTTACAAGACTGCTGGCCAGATTGAAGAGTAGAATAGAATAGAAATAGAAATCAGTAAGTATTGTTTCGTGAAGTTTTGGTTTCAGTTTTACACGTATAGTAGACTGTAATATAAAGTCTATAGTTAATCCATTGCTATGGTTAATGGTCCAAAAATAAAAGGAAATCACTGTCCTTGATGGGTGTTAAGCCTTTAACTGATGAGCTTCTTGGATATATTAGGTTATTAAATATGAAATGTCTGAAATCCTTAAGTACTAAGCTTGACAGTTGATGTCTGTGACATTCACATTGGCACTTCTTGTTTTATTTTTATTGTGAAGGTACATCCTCATTCTTTCAATTCTTCTGATTATCTTTCAAAAAAATTTTAGAGCAATTTTTGTGAAACCACGGATAAGCCAAAAATCTGTGTTATTTTTGAATATGAGTTCCATTGTGGAAGCAATTCAGCATAGACAACTCAAACGCCAAACGAGTGTTTAGGAAGGATGGGGCCAGTGTGCACATAGTACCCTGATGGTTTGAGAAGGTCCGTTTTCTGGTTATTTTAATCTTGAAAATGAGCCACATGGGTGACCTGAGACCAACGTGGACAATGATGAGCTGAAAGCTGTATTGAAAGTGAAGCCATCTCATCCTATGTGTGAATTAGCAGCAAGGTTTGACGTTACTATTCCAGCAATATCGGACCATTCGAAACAGATCGGCAAGATAAAGAAGCCGGGTAGACGGGTTCCACAGGAATTCACGGAAGGTCAGAAGAGAAACTGTCTCGTGCTTTGCCTTCCTTTGCTGTCACGGCATAAAGGTGAGCCACTTCTACATCATATTGTTACGTGATGAAAAATGAATTCATTTCAACAATTGCAAACAGTGTTCAGCACAATTGTTGGATAAAGTTGAAGTGCTGAAATGCAGTCCCAAACCGAATATTCTTCTGGAAAAGCTAATGGTGTCTCTTTGGTGGTCAGCACGTGTTGTCCACCCCAGCTTCATGAGACCTGAGCAGTACATTACAGCAGATGTTGACTGTACCAGCTGGATGAAATTCTGAAGAAGCTCGGGATTGAGCAGGGGAGAATGGTCAATGGAGACAGGTCAATCCTCTCACACAGACAGTGCTGCTCAAACTACAGAAACCGGATTTGGAAACTCTGTCATCTCCCATATTTATCAGACCTTGTTCCAACTGACTACCCCTTCTTCCAGGCTTTGGATCACTTAACAAGGACAAATATTCAATTCTCAACACTCTGTGGAAAATGCCTTTTGTGATTTTGTTGCCACTCATGTCCAGGCTTCTTCACTGCTGAGGTGCACAAGCTCCCTCTAAGATGACAAAACTGTGTTGATAGTTCAGTGAATACTTTGATTAACCGGACTGCTTCTTGTGTGAGATATAATAAACTCAACTTTTGATTCAGTATTGGACATTTCATATTTAATGACCAACTCATTTTGTATTTGCTTATCTAGTAGTATGTAACATACACTAGGTATTCAATAGCTGTTTGTGGAAGGAAGGAAGGGAGGGAGAGAAGGAGGGAGGGAGATAGGAAGGAAGGGAGGAAGAAAAAGAAAAAAGATAGATGAAAGAAAAGGGGGACAGAGAGAGAGAAGGAGGGAGAGAAGTCTGATTTTATAACTTGGAAGGGCTGGGTCGGGCAGATCTGGGAATCACACTTCATTCCCTAACACCATTCCAGGATCTCAGCAATCATTTTCTTCTCTCTTTTCAAAATTTAAGTGATCTGGAATGTGAGTCAAGAAAATCTAGACAAGGATGGAGGTAACCAGCTCCAAACCAAAAAGCCAAAGTTCAACAAGGAAGATGTCTGGGGAAATTTCTCCTGCTAAGGAGCGCTAGGGTTCATGTAATCTCTGTTCAAGTATATTAGTGTCCTATTGCTGCTGTAACAAATTTCCAGACTTAGTGGCTTAAAATCACACATGTTTATTATCTTACAGTTTTGGAGCCCTGACGTCCAGAATGGGTCTCACTGGACTCAAATCATGATGTCAGCAGGGCTACACCTGTCCTGAAAGCTCCAGGGGAGAATCTGTTCCCTCCCCTTTCCAGCTGATAGAGGCTGCCCCCAGTCCTTGGCTTGTGGCCCCTTCCTGTATTTTCAAAGCCAACAACATCAGCTGCTCTTTGATTCTGTCTTCCAGTTTTTATGGACCCTCATGATTACACTGGGCTCATCAGGATAACCAAGGACAGTCTGCCTTCTGCAACCTCAATTCCCCTTTGCTGTGTCACTAGCATGTTCATCTCCGGGAGGCCACTATTCTGCCTACCACAAATGGCTTACTTTAAGTTCGCCAAGATGTTACATTTGCCTGGTGTACTGGGGGGCTGGGTGTGCACTGTGTGCATCTCACAGATGTGACCCATTCTTCTGTTTCCACAGTGCTGGGTAGCTTTCCCTGGGAACAAGAATCTTCACCCATTTGGCTGGGTTAGTTGTACAGCCAAGTTATGACATGGTTGTCTGATACTTTTTCAGACCTGCTGTTGTGTTGCTGATGCCGTCTGTAAATAGCACCTGCCCTCATCAGGCTCAGCTGCTCCTGTCTGCCAGTTTGTCTGTGGGACACAGGGTGGAAGGCAGTGATTTCCAACTGGTGTGCCATGGAAATTTTTAAAGATCATTAATTAAATTATTGTCAAAAGATGTTCAAAGCACAGTAAGTATATTCTTTTTTTAACTCTTTTTTTTTTTTTGAACAACATAATTTCAGTGTGCTGCAGAAGTTTAACTATAGGTTCAAGTGTGGTGAGAGATAAAAAAGGTTGAAAAGGCTCAGCATCTAGGGCACCTGCCACAGACACCAGAGCTGTAGGTTTGAATCCAGCCTGGGCCTGCCAAACAACAATAACAACTACAACCAAAAAGTAGCCGGTGTTGTGGTGGGCACCTGTAGGCCCAGCTACTTGGGAGGCTGAGGCAAGAGAAGCACGTAAGCCCAAGAGTTGGAGGTTGCTGTGAGCTGTGACACCATGGCACTCTACCAAGTGCAACAAAGTGAGACTTTGTCTCAAAAAAAAAAAAAGGTTGACAAACACTAGTAAGGAGTGTGAGTATGGGCAGAAGTGACTGATCACCTGCATCAGGCTTTGGGCACTGCCGTTTGACTTTGACTATGAAGGAGATGATCTTGGAGGTGGTCGAGGCACAGGGAGGCTTGTAATTCATTCGGACAGATCATTCGGCTAGTCTAAGTGGCTCGAGCCCTCAAGTCCTCCCCTTCAGAACCGTAGAGAGTCGGGAGCTCAGTGCTGGGCTCCTGGTGCTGCACCAGAATCTTTCTTTGTTGGGCCAACTGTGTACTCAGGTCACCACCTCTGCAGCGGGGTGATAGCGCTATGTGCTTCCCCAGTGTAAGAGACTGCCTGGGGCCAGGAAAGGGAGAAGAAGCTGGCCATGGGTGAGGACTCCATTGGTGACTGAGGGGTGATGACCTGTGTGCATTTGGTGGGGGTTATGGGCCAAGTGTCTACATCATTGCCAGCATGGGTTATGTTTCTTCCTTGAGAGAGGCTCTCACTCTGTTGCCTGGCTAGAGTGCAGAGGTGCAATCACAGCTCACAGCTCAAACTCCAGGGCGCAAGTGATCCTCCTGGGTTAGCCTCCTTAGTAGCTGGGACTACAAGCATGTACCACCATATTCACCTAATTTTTTGAAAAAAAGTTTTATAGATATGGGGGCCTCACTATGTTGCTCAGGCTGGTCTCAAACTCCTGGCCTCAAGCAATCCTCCTGCCTCAGTCTCCCAATGTACTGGGATTATAAGCACAAGCCACCCCCCCAGTCACATGGGTTGAGTTGAAGTCTCTTAACTGTTGAGTATCCAGGGTTACCCTGATTTCTTAGGAAATTTTGTCTGAACAGTAGTCACAATGAACCAAACAGGTTAGCCAATATTTTCCCTTTGGCTTTTAAAATAAATGTTGCTTTAATACATGCATTTTCCTCTTGGATCTTTGGAAGTGCTTAGCCAGTTACAATCTACCGAAATAAAGGGGCTCACAGGGGCTCATGGGAGGCCATGGGAAGGCAGCAGAGCTCATATGCAGTTTCTTTAGGTTTGGAGTGAAATCTGGATAAGGTGCAGTTTGAGGTTTTATATACTGTGTATATTTGATTTTTAAAATAAATGAAAGAGCCCTGTTTTGTTCATCTTTGTATCTTCAGTGCTTGACAGAGCAGGTGCCCCCAAACTGAGGAATGGATAATCATCATATTATTCATTCCTCTGCCACTGAAATAGCATTTGAGTCAGAGGTCATAAGGGATTTAAGAGAACAGGGTAGAGCCCTTGCTTCAGAAAGCTTCCTGCCTAGCAGGTGTCTTTGCCAAAAGCTTTCTTTCGGAGGATACGTAGTTGCAGGGAAGATGTGAAGCCATAGAAGAGGCCAACAGTCAACTGAGATGCACCTGCCTTGCTGCTTTTCCAGAGCCATTTACTTTCTTTGTCTGGTAGCTTTCCAGTAGGAGGTGGCTTCTGGGATAATTTCCATTATAATTTAATTTGAAATTTGGCTTCCTGCATGAGAGAGTAAATGGTGTTAAGACTGCTTAGCGGCAGACCGTTTTGTACTAGAAATCTAATTAGAGCTATTTTCACATGATTTTATGAATGGCAAAATAGCTTTCATGCCATATAAACCTCTGACACGAGTCACCTGCCTTGACCTCTGAGGACTATGAAAGTAATACCAAAAAAGGTAGCAAGAAAACAGCTTTCTATTCTTTGGGAAGTCTCTATATACTGTTGACATTTAGACATGTGCAATTTGGGGGGACTGTTTTTATGTTTTTGAATCCAGATGGTTGTTCCAAAAGGAGCCCTGTCTCTGCTGATCAAGTGGGAAATAAAGAAACCAGATTCCTTCTGTGTTAACACCCCCCTCCCCAAGCGTGTCAGGTGGCTTTGTCCCTGTTGTGGCTACAGCGTCTTTCCTCCCAAGACCCTGCATCTGATGAAGGCTTTAAATGGCCTGTGGTCACTTTTCTCTAAAAACCTTGTCACGTGTCTTAAGCATTTGGGCCTGAAATCTAGCATAGTCATTGTATTTTTGAGACCTATTTGAGTAGTAAGAATATATAATTGAATCAAGTTGTCCCTTAAAGCTAATTGCTTTAATTCTGATTATGTGGACATGCATTTGTAAGCTAAATATCAAATACCATCATGTGCCTTTTCTGATATTAAAAGAAGAGTAGTTTTTAAACAATTAATAATTGTAGGCCTCTCCTGGTTAATACTTCTCATTTTCCTAAAGGCAGAAACTTACGGGTGTTCACCAAATAAAGGAAGAAAACGACTGCAAAGTAGCGACCGAGACAAAACCAGGGGCTTTAGGCCCTGAGAGGTTAGCCTTGGATGTGTTCAAAACAGCTGCCTCCCGGGCAAACCACTTACCCTCCATGGGACAATTTTGTCCTACTTATGATGGGAGGAGTTGACCAGGTGACCTCCAGGGTCTCTTCAGCTCTAAAAATTCTCTGATCGCGTGATGGCTACTGTGGAGGGCAGGCTTGATAACAGCGGCTGGCAGGGCGGGTGAGCTCACCCGGGCACACGTATGTACTCACTCAGGATCCGCAGCACAGCTGGTGGCCCCTGGTGGCCTTGAGAGTGTCCTTTTCAAATGGAGACATTAACAGACTGTGACATTGCACGTGCTGTGAAAATGAGGACTGCTTTCTTCCAGCTGGCTGGCTCACATCTTTCCTGAGGTAGCCCTGGGCTTTTAGGTAAAGGAAATAACAATGACTGGGGAAAAGAGACCCCCCCCCGCGACCCCTCCCCCCACACTCACTTGCTTCCTGGTATCAGCACGTGGCTGCACAAAGTGAGGTTCATAGACCACGTGGCTTCACAAAGTGAATGCTCATAGATCACCAGAGGCAAGAGGCTCAGTACCTGGTTTTTAACTCTTACCATATATGCTAAAGGATTTTAGAAAAGTCCAGCTCCAAAATTACTCAACCTCCAACAACAAAAAGCAAATAGAAGAGAAAAACAGTACTTAAACATTTTTTAAAAATTCTTACTTTAGTATGTATATCAGCCAACCTCATGCTTCAAAGAAAAACAGTATTAGACCTAATGTACTAATTGCTAATGATCTAAGTAAAGAGAAACTAGTTTATAAAATACATACTTATCAATTGCACACATAGGATAATTCCATTATATTTTGTGTCCCAAGCCACTGAGCTATTCTGATGTTCTAAACAGACGAAGGCTGGACAAGTGCAAAGTTGGGGCCTGGTCAGCTGGCTGAGAGCACCCTTGGGGGCTCAGGCCTTCCCACACCCATAGGCAGGTGTCTCCTCTCAGCCCAAATGAGGCTGGAGTGGCCTTGCATCACTTAACGGAAGAGCCTGGCTCACACTGCAAGGCCGCTTCATTATGCTTGTAGAAGATTGTTTTCACGCCAGAAGAAATTGCCATATCAGTTTCTAGGGGATCTTTGTTCATGTTTATCCCACTTAATTCTCATACTAATCTTAAGAGATTTGTAGATGGGGAAACTGAAGCTCTGTGAAGTTACTGGGCAGTAAAAGGAAGGACTAGGCTCTGACTGCCAATCACATTGCCTGCCTGGGGGTAAAGCTGGCCTCTAATCCAGGGAGATTAGGTGAGGATATCCATTTGGGAATAAGGAAGAGCAAGGGAGTGCTCAAAAGTACCAGCACCTGTGGAGATAAGAGCGGGGAGCCGAGAGATGCTACAGTAAGTCATCAGAGCAGCAGTGATGTTGGGATGAACTTGGGAGAAGGCTGGGTCTTCACCTACACAGGTATGAGCATCCCAGCAATTGGCTGTCTCTGGCGTCAGCCCCTCCGCTCAGTAGGGTAGGGACCCCCTCCCTCCCTCGGGTCTTTTTTTACTGAAGGGGCTGGCAGGAAGCCTGGCACACAGTGTGTGTGGGCTCCCTCTCTGCTGTTTGGATGGAGGTTTGGGATAGAAGTGGAGGATATCTCAGGCAGAGACAGCAGCGCAGGTGTGAAGATCTGGGGTAGGGTGTGATTTATTTGGACTGGTGACTTGGGCCAGTGGGGTGGGGTGGGGGCGGGGAGTAGGCTGCATGCTTTATGAAGACGCTGAGGAGTCCAGGGAGAGGCCGGAGCTCAGAGTCCTGCCACGTGGCAGCTGCGGAAGCTTGGACAGCTTAATGTTTCTCATCCTCCATTTTCTCCTTATTCACAAAATGGAAATAATGAGGGTCCACACGGAGAGACCAGGTTGTCTGGAAGATTCAACAACATGAGATCTGTCAAATGCTTACTGCCCAGTGGGCACGCAGTTCAGTAAGTGCTGGGTGACAGCTACTATTGTTATCCTGAGGTCACCGGACAGGGAGAGAATGGTGCCTTTCTGTAAGAAGCAATAAGCTTAGGGCTTTTAGGTCAGGTAATCTGGCAGCAGTAGGATGGTTTGGAGTGGAGGCCGTAAGCTCCCAGGAGATGTGCGGATGAGTTAATAGGCCTGGCGTGGCCCAGGTGACAGGTAATGAGCACTTGACTTGGGGGTTGCAGGAAGAATGTAATGGTGGGTGCAGGTGTCACAGACCTTGGAGAGCAGTTCTCAGTCTGTGGGTCAAGCCCACAGGAACTGTATTGAAGGGCCGCGGCATTAGGAGGGTTGAGAACCACTGGTGTAGAGTCGGTGGGACTTGGCAGCTGCCTAAAGTTGAGGGAGGAAGGTTTTAATGAGTCTCTCAAGGAATGGTGACGGTTTTCATGGAGAACGGAGTCCAGGCCTGTTTGCTTTGGGAGGATGTGGGTTAAGTTTGGGTTGTATGGATTGCATGGTAGCTGCGGAATTTCCAGATGTGGCAGTTGCAGAGTGTTAAAATGTCGTCCTAGAACTCTGGAAGGAGGTTGAGGCAAGAGGATGAGCACGGGAGGTCATCTGTGCAGGGGCTGTTTGAGAGGCCTGGTGTGGGGTTGCAGAGGAGGCCTGCATCCCTGGGGGAGCTTGGTCCTGAGACCCAGCAGCTGTTGAGACATGGAAGGGAGTGTGGTCATGTGCGTGATGGTGACAACAATGGGCCCTGCTTCGATGGCCCTCTCCTGTGACCACAGGTCTTCCCAGTGCCACCCAGGCTTCTCCCATTGTCAGCGTGGCCCAAGCGAGGGCAGTGTGCCCAGGCTGTGTGACAGGAGCACCTCCAAGTGCCTCTTGCTTTTCTGGTTTCACACTTTTCTGGTTTCACGAAGTTCATACCTCACAGCACACACTTCTGTCTTCAGAGGACACCTGCAGAGGTGATGCAGGCACCCCGAATTAGGTTAATGGCTGCCTCCTTCTATAAGGAGGCCACTTCCCCTCAAGAGGATACCTAGATCTCTTTATAGCAGTGCCATGAAGCTGAATGGTGGTGGCACTGTGCTCCCAGGGTCCCGGGAGGCTCTGCGTCCTCCTGCTTCAGCCATGCCGAGGTTTGTCTGTTCAGCGAGATTTTCTTCTTAACCCTTTCAGAAGGATATAACGAGCTCTCTTGACAGAAAGATTCCTGCGTGTCCTGTGCACAACCCTTGGATCCATTCACTGGGCTCCCAAATCCCCTGAGGACCCCAGTTAAGACCCCAGCAGCCTCCTCATTCTCCTGTCACTAGTAAAACGCCCTTCCATATCAGGGTAAATTAGCGGCAAATATTTATTATTGAAGGCTACTAACACTTCTATGCAGCTTTATTAGTTGATTGGTGTAGGATAATAAATTTATATATTTAAAACTGGGGTGAATAGTCCTATACTTGCTATGACTCATTCTTCCACATGTGAAATTGTGTGATCCTGTAGGTTGGACTTTTGCGGACACTGGGAAAGCACCAGGTGGTTAAATTTGTTACGTTACTGTTTGTATGGAACGGCAGAGTGAAAGAAAGCAAGAAAAATCAAGGTTGACTTTTTCTTTATTTTATAATTTATTCTGTTTTCTAAGTAAGGGTTCAGCTAGTTAAAAGTGATATACACTGAACTACAATTCAGCAGGAAAAGCTGTGGACAAACATATTTTACAAGTGATAAGTTCGGGTATTGTCCAGATGGTGAGTTCCCAGAGCTGAATTCATCTAGAATTCTGGGTTCACGCTGAGTTAGCCACTTCACTACTCAGAGAATCATATTTTCAACAAAGAGTCTTTATTGCATTTAGTGCAAGGGTCATCGAGTGACTTTTTTAAAAAAAACCCCACATCACTTAGGTTTGGTACAGTATGTGGAATGCAAATGCTTCCTGTAATCATTCGATTCTGTATCCTGATATTGATTTCCAGGAAATCCTGACTCCCTGCCTGAGAGCTCCTGTTGCTAGAAGGAGTGTATTTACCTCATTCGGCTTCAGGGTTCAGGGCTTCTCCCGGGAAACCTCTGCAAATGTTGGGGCCCATGGACTGAGGGATTGGGGAGACTAGCTGTAACTCTGAAGGTTCTGAAATTTCAGTATGAAATGGGGTTTATGAGGATATTTACCTCATTAAACGTGAGGATTAGAAAGAGCTAAAGTGTGTGTCTTAGATGCTGGATGAAGGGTACACAGGACCCCCCTGTTTTATTTTTCCAATTTCTCGTGGGTCTGTTGTTATGTCAAAAGAAAAAGTTTTTTTTTGTATTTTTTTTTAAAGCCTTCAAAGAGCATTTTTTTGAGGGGGCTTACAAATGCTGAGAAATGTATCGAGTATATTATATACAAATGTATTTGGTACAGATACACCCGACTAAATATTCTATGTGTATGTATTCATTTCACCCTCAGAATCTCACTGCGAAGTAGGTCCTAGTGTTATTTCCATTTTAAAGCCAGAGACTCTGTCTGAATCACAGAAACAGTGAGCAACCTATCCAGGGTCCGCTTGGAGTAAGTATCACAGCTGGTGGCCATGATATTAACCAGGAAGAGATCAAAAAAGATGAGCTTTTCCTACAGTGATGGAACCTTCTATGGGTGCCTCTTTGTTTGTAAGTCACATAGGGTAAAGGAGACTTTTTATATTTCCATATTTCCTAGGATTTGTGGTTCTTATTTGTATTGTTTTGTTTTTTTGAGACAGGATCTCACTCAGTCACCTTGGGTAGAGTGCTGTGGCGTCATAGCTCACAGCAACCTCAAACTCTTGGGCTCAAGAGATCCTCTTGCCTCAGCCTCCTGAGGTACCTGCAGCAACACCTGGCTAGTTTTTCTATTTTTAGTAGAGATGGGTCTCACTCTTGTTCAGGCTGGTCTCAAACTCCTGAGCTCAGGCAATCCCCCCTCTTCGATCTTCCAGAGTGCTGGGATTACAGGTGTGAGCCGCCATGCCCAGCCTGTTTCCTAGGATTTGAACATGTGCCAATGGCTAGTGTCATTTGATATCTTTTTGGTAAAGGTGAGCAAATTTTTAACATTTGCATATAACACCAAATTTGGTGGATTTGTTAATATCTTGGAAGATGGGAATAGAATTCGAAGTGACCTTGAAAACTACGGGTTAGACACTATCCATCAAAGCAGCGGAGAGAGACAGGCACGTGGTGTGTGTGGTTCCAGCTATTTGAGAGGGTGCAGTGGGAGGACTGTTTGAGCCCAGGAGTTTGAGCCCACCCTGAGCCGCATAGCAAGCAAGCAAACAAAATAACCAGCAGTGGCTTGACCAGGACTAGTGCAAGCACAGCCCTGGATGGGGAACTGGCACAGTCACAGACAGATGTCCTCAGAAAGATCAGGGCGTCTTTCTCAAAGCCGAATGAAGTATTGTGGTATTTCCTTGAGATGAGTACCGATAGCAGCGTGAGGTGGCGAGATCGGGGCACCATCTTTCCTTGGCCATTGATCACGCCCTTCCCCCAGCGCTGTGCCCAGTGTGACCTTCAGCTTCACAAGCAGCTGGAGAATCAGCCGGAGGAAGGCAGCGAAAGTGATCAGGGCCGTGGTAGCCGTCACGGCCCCGGAGAGGCCGAGACTGGGAGGGGACCGGCAGCCGGGTCTCACTGTGGTGTTGTATAGGGTTTCTTCTTTGCCTACTTGTGGCTCCAGCTTTTCTCTGAAGAGCACCTCACTGTTGGACACTGTTGCTGGCAGATGCCTTGGAGCCTGCGTTCAGAAAGAGCCCTGCGCTCTCGTGGCTGTGAGGAAGGTGGGCTGTCTGAACGGGTCATGTGGAACACCACTGCTTCATTCATGTGGCATGTGTGACTCCCCATGGTCATCAGCAGGCCAGGTCACTAGGCTGGCCTGGAGGTGGTAGGCCCTCCTGTGACTGCCCTGCTTCATCAATCAGAAAGCAGGTTCTCCTGTGCGCTCTGGGGCTGTCCACCTCTCCACACCGGCTATGGAGGGATTAACTCCATTCCCAGGGCCGAGAGTGACAGTCCCCACCGGTGTTCCCCAGGGCTCACCTGCCCTCAGAGCACATGCGTGTGTTGTGATTTGTCTATTCCCCACCCCCCTGCTGCCACTATCCACAGGACAGTAGCCTCCTAAGGGGTCTCCCTGCTCCCCCCACACCCCTTTTCCCTCCCTGCTTCATCTTGCCCACAGAGTGGTCTCTTAAAGCAGAAGTCAGAGTAAGGCCCCATCACACTGCCCATCTGACCTGGGTCAATCGAGATATTATTGGACTTTGTACATCTCATATGTTTCAATTATTTATCTTGCTTATTATGACTTTCTTCTCAGTAGAATGTTGGCTTCTTGGAGGCAAAATTTTTAAATCTCTAATTTAATCCCTGAATCTTCAGCATCATGAAAGAGGCCTGTGTAGAGACGATGTCTGATATGTGTTTGTTGAGTAAACGTTTGGTTAGGAATGCTGTTCATACTCACAGAAGGTCTTTGAAGGCAGCTTCCCAGGTAATCAATATGATAATATGTAGCCATTTCTCCAACTCCTGCAGAACCTGGCGTACTGCCTAGCACACAGTATGTCCTCAAGAAATATTTGGTATGCGCAACCTGCAAACAGGATAATCTTCTATTTTAGAAGCTGACCTGTTTTCATGGAGAGAAATAAGAATGTAGAGAATGAAGAATGTGCCCCACGGCCGCTGCAGGAGGGGAGCCTGCAGACTCGGGGCCACATGTGGCCTTCCAAATCCTTGAGTGCGGCCCTGTGACTAATCTAAATTTTACAGAAATGAAGTTGGTGAAGTTTGGATTCAGTTGAGGGGCTGCACTTGGGGACCTGAAGGGCCACATGTGGACTAGGGGCCACAGGTTCTGCACACTCCTGTCTCTGTTTTGTGGCTATAATAGTTTTGTGTCTGCAAGTGTGAGTCACTACTGGGTATTGAAAAGAGGGGACTCCCATACCTTTTAAGAGGTGAAGGTGATGGCAGAGACAGCCTTGTGTCTGCAAGGACTGTTTGTGGCTCAGACCTTTCTAGGCTGTGCACAACCTCCAGTCTCTCCCAACAGGCTTCTCATCATTTGAGAAGTTGTTTCCAGGAAGATGCCAAATGCTGGTTCTTATTCCCCAATTTCTGTTAATTTCATTATTTGTTCTCCATTGCTGGTGCATCCTCACGGCTCACAGCTTCTCGGTGTGAGATCGGCAGGTGTGCTACATGGGAGGAGGGAAGGGAAATTTCCTATGGTAATTTCTTTCTGACAAGCACATGTACAAATTTAGACATAGCCTCTTGAACAAAAACGAAAAGAAGAAAAAAGTCCATATTCCTTTGTGTGTGTGTGTGTGCGCGTTCTGTATAGAAAATGTCTCATGGAAACTGTAATTTAGCGTTAGCATTACAGTTAACTCCTTATATCAATCTGTTATCCTATTGGTACCTCAGTTTTATTCACTGTGAAATGGATAGAAAGAGGCCACTATCCAGCAGAGCTGAAGAAATGCATTGTATTCGTAAAGTTATTTGTAAACACCCACTATGCCCTTATTACAGAACTGGTGTAATAAGAGGAAGATGAGTAGCTGAGTCAGCGCACACCGGAGCCATCCCCCCCCCCCCCCACCGCTTTGAAAACTCCTGGTAGGATAGCTGGGCTTTGTGGCGGGCACCTGTAGTCCCAGCTGCTCCGGAGTCTGAGGCAAGAGAATTGCCTAAGCTCAGGAGTCAAAGGTTGCTGTGAGCTGTGAGCTGTGATGCCAGCGCACTCTACCCAGGGTGATAAAGTGAGACTCTGTCTCAGAAAAAAAAAACTTCTGGTAGGGATCTAAGCCCCGCTTTCTTCCAGTGTGCCCATTTGTTGGTGGCAAAGTAAATATTATTTTCACTAACTAAAGAGAAAAAAGTGTTCATAGTGCATCATTTCCTTGGCATTTTTATGGAAAACGTCCTGAGGGGGAGGGAGCACCAGTCACCAGTCACCAGGTTTATGTCCCTGCCTGAGGTGGCCCACGTCTGGGCCTCCTAGCAGCTGCCTCCAGAGAAATCATCTGCTCTTCCCTTCCAGCACCTTACTCGGCAGGTGCACACTCGGGAGCACCCCTGCTACGGGCAGCACCCCTGGTGGTTTTTATTTTAATCCGATCATACTTCTTATTCCAAAAAGAATTCGAGGTGCTCACACTTCCCGTCTGCTTTTCCCACCCAAACCTGTCCTTGGTGAACTTTGTTATGTTAGGGACCGTTGGGGCATCTGTTCAGCCCTTGCCTGGATCCAGCCTGGGAGGTCATCTCCAGAAACAGGTCTCTCAGCCTGGCCGCCACACTGTGTGCACACTCAGCCCGGGTCTCTCTCAGCCCAGCAGCCACACTGTGTGCACACTCAGCCCAGGTCTCTCTCAGCCCAGCCGCCACACTGTGCGCACACTCAGCCCGGGTCTCTCTCAGCCCAGCCGCCACACTGTGCGTGCACTCAGCCCCAGGTCTCTCTCAGCCTGGCTGCCACACTGTGTGCACACTCAGCCCAGATCTCTCTCAGCCAGCCGCCACACTGTGCGCACACTCAGCCCAGCAGCCACACTGTGTGCACACTCAGCCCCAGGTCTCTCTCAGCCTGGCCGCCACACTGTGCGCACACTCAGCCCGGGTCTCTCTCAGCCCGGCCGCCACACTGTGCGCGCACTCAGCCCCGGGTCTCTCTCAGCCCAGCAGCCACACTGTGTGCACACTCAGCCCAGGTCTCTCTGGCTGGGTTTGCCCTCCTCGGTGTGAACTGTGCTGTTTGTGGGTGTGCACCCCTAGGACTGAGGGGCAGGGAGGTGGGCGTGCAGGCTGAGCCGTCCCCTGCAAGTGACAGGAAACAGAGGAGGAAGGCAGGGCTGGGGCTGAGTGACAGAGATCCAGGAGTCTGAGAATCCAGAGCTGCAACTCGGCAGTTCACAAACTACTTATTAACCATGTTTGTCAAGGAAGGAGGGTAGAACCGATTGCTTTTAAGTTTCTTACCTTGAGTTCCCTGTACATATTTCACTGAGTGGTGAATGGGCCCCTTTTGTACTCTTCCCTAGATGCTACAAACGTTGGGGGCCTTTCACCTCAGTGAAACTATCTGTGTTTTTAGCAGTGTTTACAAAATGTTTTCATTTGCTTTCTTTGTAAGTGCAGGGGCTAAGGTCCAGTCTCAAGTAACTGAAGGGATGTACATTTGGGATCATTGTAGAGCAAAACTTCGTCCTACCGTAACCTTATCCCTCTCCCAAGGGAATACCTTCCTTGTTCCGAGTGCGTTTGGTGGGTGACATTGAGTGCATGACTTTGTGGATAGCCAGACAAAATCATTTTGCTCAATATTCAGTTCATAGTATTTTTCAACCTGTATTGTATTTGCCTTTACCTGCTTTTCAACCTGTATTTATTTGCCTTTTACCTGATCTTACCCTGTCCTGTTAGCATCTTCTATTGATAATTACCCTGAAATCATTAGGAAGTGTGCTGAGTATGTATGTAACTAGGCACAGCTCGATCTCTGGTACCCCACAGAGATCGAGCTGTGCCTGCAACAGTGAGAGAACAAATAAGGAATTTAATAAAACTGTGGATTTTATAATGTCAACTATAGATGCGACAGTGGAATAGACTAAGTTTCTGGCAAGGATCATCTTCCCATTTTTTAAAAATGAGAACTTATTAACATATTAAAATAATAAAAGTGAAAGCACTTTAGCCCATTTAGTTGTCGTAAACCCTTAAAAGGGGACATTGCTATCCCCGTTCTATAAAAGTAAAAATTTAGACTCAGAAAGGTATAGTGACTTGCCCAGGATCTCACAGCCGAGAGGCAGAAGGGCCAGGCCAAGAATGAAGGTCATCTGCCTCTCCGTATATAGCTCACAACTCCCAGGCATCCAGGACGATACTCTTGTCACCAGCACCATACTCTTGTCGCCAGGACCAGGCTCTTTTCATTAACACAATCACAAACATTTGTGCAATTGATGGATAGAACTTCAGTGGAAGATAAATTTCCTGGGGGGTTGGGTTAGATGGGTAAGAAATGAGATGGCCAATAGGAAGCCCCAACCCATGGAAGATTTTGTTTTTTTGAATATATTCATGAGTTTTTTACTAAACTAGGTTTATGTGAATGAAAGTCACAGAAAAAAAAGAAAGATTATGCTGTATATTGTATATTAATATTATTCAACTTCTTTCTAAGTCCACTTAAAAAAATTAGATTTATTGAAGGACAATTTACATAAAATAAAAGTGTATGACTGGGTGAGTTAGACGTGTCTGTGCATCTGTGAAATGCCTTCCTGACATCATCTCCTGGCCCCGAGTCCACCCTTTTCCCCCTCCCCCGCTCCAGCGTCCTGGTAACCACTGATCTACTTTCACTATAGTTTTGCCTTTTCTAGAATTTTGTGTAAATGGAATCATATGATGTGCAGTCTGTTGAGTGCAGCTTCTTTCGTTTATAGGAACTCACTTTTAATTGTTTTTATTTTTATTCTTTTCATCTTCTGGGCACATGAACTAGGCTTTGCTTTCCAAGTGGAGTCAGGTGGTGTGGTAATTCCCTCTGACTTGTTGATGGAGAAATTCACTTAGAGAGTTGGTAACCTCAGGCAAATGACTGCTTTGAATCCAGGGTCCTTGAGGGCTTGGACGTCAGAGTTATGGTTTGAATTGCAGCTTTCCCACTTTCTAACCATGTGATCGTGAGCAGGTTTTATTTCTCCGGCCCCTGTGCGCTCACCTTTAAAGTGGGAATGAGAACAGTGGACACTCCGTGGAATTGTCTTGAGGGGTAATGAGGTTTTACACGTAGCCCTATCTGACATATGATAAGACATTGATAAAAATGATGATTATTTGGATACAGCTGTCGCTTCTGCTTCCTGCCTAATCAGAGGACAGTGCTTGATGCTGACAAGAGGGGATTGAGGAGTTTATCCATTTATGGTATTTCTCAAGCCCAGCTAATTTGCAGGCTTTTCCCTAATAGATTATGAGCCCTCTTTGTGGTGTTTTTAAGATAACTGTAGCAACTTGGTGAAATATTTATAAACATTAGCAAATAAAAGTATTTGAAGAGGAATCATTCTGAATCCATAAATGAAAAAGTAGTGGACTAAATAGTTTGAAGAACTTAGGAATTCTTGAACATTCCATATTTCCTCCCTTCACTTTTGTTTGGAATGTTTTCATCGCAAACTGAAAGGTCTGAAACAAACCAGCCCATGAATGAATCATCCCTGTTACTTCAAAGGATAGATAAAACCCAAAGCAACTTCTTAAAAATGTCACTTATTTATTGCAAGTCTATTGATGCTTTTTGACAGGTGGATTTCAATACCCATCCTCATCTCTGTCCACTGGACTCAGTTCTGCTGTGGACTGTGACTATTCACCAGGAGAGGCAGATGGCTGGAAGTAGCTTATGCTTCTCATAAATATTAGCTAAGAAGATTCTCTTGTCAAATTTCTTCAAGGCACCTATCCATAATTGGCATTTTATTTTACCTCGATTTTAACTTCGTACATCATAGCTCTCCTTATGCAGAAACAGGTGAATGTTTTTATTGAACAATATTGTGAGCATGGAAGAAATATTGAAGTCAGAAATGTGGTCTTGTGTGTGTATGTTCTTCCTTATGGATGAGATCTAACCTCTTGTCAAGGTAGGATGCTGAGAAGGATGGACTAGAATGCATTTTCCATGCTTATGATTTCCAAAGAAACCAATTAACCTTTGCAGTGATCTTGACCTTCTTCAGGGCCCACACATGCTAATCCTTGGTGTATCTTCCTTGGATAAATTTAGCACAAATCAATATCAGACATAATAACAATTTTTGAGGTATTTGGAGAAGTGGCAAATGGAAGAATAATACCCTTGTCCATTTTCCCTGTCACATGGTGTTGTATGGGACAGAGAAAGGTAAAATCTGTGCTTCGTCCTTGACCTTAAAAGCAGAGTCATCCACAATGGCACTGTGGGCTCCAGAGGGCAGCATGTTCCCGGTCCCTACCTCACTGCCTGGCACATGGTAGGCCTTCTATTTGATAAACAGTGACTTAAAATAGTTTTTTATTCAATGAGCATTTGCTTATAAGTGAATACATGGAATCAGTGAAATAATCAATTGCTGAGTACAGGAAAAAGAATATTTAAGAGAGCGTTTGGTTTTAATAAACCAAATTCATTTCTTTAGAGTAATTAATGAAAGAAACATTGTGCAGAAATTAAGAAAAACAAAACTCCTCATGCTCAGACTACTTTCTGGAAGCCATCTTTCTTGCATCATAATTAATGAAGATGGCATGTACTTTTGCAGTGAAGCAAGGAGGGAAGGCAGCACCTGCTGAGAAGTGGGCACCGTCCCGAGTCCCAGAGTGAGCAGAGGACACTGACAGCCTTGGGTCCTGTTGAGGAATAGTCCAGAAAGTTGAGTTGACTCTGGGGAGGGAGGCCGGACTGACTGACTGCCATGTGGACACCCGGTCAGTGAGTTCTGAGGCCAGAGAGAAGGTGCCCCTCCTTCGACCCAAACTTGACCTTGGACCAGACAGATTCACTCTTTAAGTTTTCCAGTGTTACCACGGCACTCCTCATTTCCCAGTATGCCCATTATTTTTCTTTGCATGGACTCACTTGGAAGGACTTAAGTTTGTCTACCCACCACTTTGGCCATCTGCTTTATGAACTACCCTTTGGGGAACACTGACAGCCTAAAATGTCCCTTTGCCAAAACTCCTCTAGCTTTAAGCAATAATGTCTGCAAGGTAGGGTTTTATGATTCAAAGTGTGTGTGTGTGTGTGTGTGTGTGTGCGCGTGCGCTCACATGCATGCATGTTCATGCTGTGTACATTCTGGTGTGGAAGTGGCCTGACAAAATTCTCGATTTCTTTTTTTAAAGATTGGGAGCCTTATGCTTATGCTTAAGCACAGTAGCCTGGGGTTCTGCACAACTCTGTAATTTTAGCCCTTGCTTTTGGTGGAGCTTTGATATCTTCATTTTCTATACTGCCAAAGAAACTTGGACCTAGATTTTATTACTTAAAAGGAAAGACGGCTGGCAAATCTCATAAAGATCACCTAAAACAAGGGATGTGTTCTTTTTAATAAAGAAACTGCAGTTGATCCTTCGGAGAAGGGTAATAAACAGACTCTTGTTTTTCCCTGCCTCTCCCCACTCTCTGTCGTATTCAGTTTTTTACACGACAGAAATCACCTATCTTGTCAAGCTCCATTGTGAACTTGATTCATTTAGGGTAACAGTGGATGTTACTGGTCTCAGGTTCTCAGGGACAGTTTCTTCAGACAGGAATTCCAAAGGGATCTCTACTTTTCATTTGTGTTCTTTAGAGTCCAGAGACATTCCATCTGTGTACTGACCTTTCATTTTGGAGCTTTACAAAGTATAAATGATAAGGAGTCCGTACACTCTTCTCAGACACTCAGCAGAAGGCTTTAAGTTCCCCTGGGCCATTCGCACTTTCCATTCTCTTGGGCCACTCTATAGCTACCTGTCACTTGAAACATCAGAAGGCTATAAGTCTAGGCTCATTGCCCCTAAAACTTGATATCTACTATTTCATCATTTTCCACTATAATGACCTTCTAGTAATCAAATCCTTGGCCTTAGAGTGACTATCATTCATTCAGTGGGCATTTACTGAGTACCTTTAACTTCAACTTCATTCACTCCGTAGGTGTTTATTAGCCATCTGCTGTTCCAGACACGGTGGTCATGTGCTAGAGGTCAGCTCTTTCTTGAAGACCAGATAGATGGATGACTTTGTGGTCCACCGAGCTTCTGTTAGATTTCATGCATTCTACCACTTGGATCGAGGATGACCCCACATGTCTACTTGTGTCTACTTCTCTTCTTATGGCCAATACATTCTTTTCTATTTGGCTCTGACCTAATCCTGCTTCTTAGTTCCAAACCTTCCTTATGCTTATCTTGCAGGCCTTAGGTATGAGGTGTATAAATTAGGTTACGATTTGGCTGCAAGCAATAGGAAAAAACATCATTTACTTAGACAAAATAAATGTTTATTTCTTTCTCATGGGCTAGGATTGATGGGGCAGTGCTGCTCTACAAAGTCCTCAAGGCTGCAGACTCCTTTTAATTGTTAGTTGTAACTGGTCTGTGTTCCCAAGGTTACCTCATAGTCCAGAATGCCTGCTCCAGCTCCAGCCATCATATCAGCATTTCAGCCACCCTAAAGGTGAAGGGAGAAAGAAATAAGGTCAAAAGACATGCATCAGTTATTTGTTAAACACTGCATACTTATTTTCTCTGGCATGTCTTCAATATTTACTACTTTTAAATGTACTTTTTTTAAACACCAAGGAGTAATTTCCCATTATTTCTCTACTTTATGGTAACATGTCACACTCGTTAATTTCAGAAGATTCTTGGCTGTGAAATGCATTTATCCGTCCATAAACAAAGGAAGAAAAATGAAACATAACATTACTGATTTTAAAATGTTCCTAATGCATCTTTAAACATGAATTAACACAATTAGAAAAGCAAATAGAGATAAATGCTCTGATTTTCTTTTCAGCTCACTAAAAATCTCCAAAACTTTGATAGTTTTTTTAATTTGAATGGACTTATTTAATGGAACCTACAGGCCAAGCTGGTCTTCGTATCTATCAATGCTGTGGGTGGACCTGATGTTGTTTTAGATGCTCTCTAAGCCACAACAGAAGCACAATATTGATTCCAGTTGACTCAGAAGGCATCCTTTTGTGAATGCCTTGACAGCCCTGAAAACGATGCCGCTGGTTACTTAGGCTGAAAACATGCCTCCGTGTAGGTGTCATCATTTTAACACTCTCATTTATTGCAAAACACATCCCATGTCATTTTTCTAGCTGCATATTTGTGGCCTCATGTTTCCGGGGAGGCAGCAAGAAGCCTTTAGAAACGAACTGAGCAGGGCGTTTACTACAGAATTAGCCTCCTGAAGTTCTCAAAGCATTTCCCAGTCTGCATTGGCAGGATGCAGGAGGCTACAGGGCTTCTGACGGCTACCTGCCATGGACGGTCATGGTCTTCCAGACGATACGTGCTACATGGGCAGCAGATGTGTCCCTGAGTCTCCATAACGAGGGCAGAGGGATCAGTTGCTGGGTCTTAGGGTGGAAGGACAAGACAAGACAAAAGCAAAGAAAGATGACCATTCTGGCCTGGGGGGTCCTGCTAAGCTGGTGCCCCTTGCATCGCTGCCCTCCACACCCCAGATGAAACCGGGAAATCTCTCTGGGCTTTTTGTGGACAGCGAATTTCCTCACGGGCTTTTCCTGCAGGCCCGGAGGCTGCCCAGCTTTGTGTTTATTGTTGGGCTGAGTGCCTCGCAGCTCCCCGACTTGCACGCTCCTCCTTCTGCTGGACTGGGCCCATTTCAGAACCATTGTCACTTTCTTCATGAGGAACAGAATATGATCTTTCATATAGTCAGCTGGGGAGACAAGAAGCCCTTGTTAGCAAGAAAATGACTGTCGACATAGCATTTTCCCTCAGATAAAGCAGTTAGTTTTAGAAAGGAAGTTAGAGGAAGAAGCACGTTGGCCTGTTGTGTGTCTGAGCAGAGATCTTCCCGCACCTATCTCTGTCCCAATGACATCCTGTGACAGCTGCCACGGACCAATCCAGCCCCACCTCAACCTGACTCTTGGGGGAAAGAAGAGAATGAACCGTAAGCACCAGAGAGAACAGAGGAAATGGGAGCTTTGCTTCCTTGGCGAGGGTTCTGGTTTCACTGGAGTTCATTTACGTTTGCAGATTGCTGCCGCTGCTAGGAAAACACATCCTCTTCTCCTCCTCCAGGAGACCAGCTCCTGGGGAGCAGCTTTCCTCTGACATCTGCTTCCCAAGGAGGCCACGGTGGCACGTGGGCCCACATTCTGACAGATGTGCTGGGTTTGAGCAGAGAGCAAAGACTGTTCCTATCACGTGTCCTGTTAGCCCCTTAATTTTGAGATCAATCTCAAAGCCTAACCCCCCCTTTTTATATTTTTAGTTGATTTGCCTGAATGCAAGTGGCGGTAACACGATCTGTGGTCCACTTGGCCCCTCCTGGTTCATCCGATGGGCAGCAAAGCAACGTGGAGAGCATCAAGGCCTGGCCCGTGCCCAGGTGCTCCCTCGTCGTAACTGGGTGAACCGCCTGCCCCACTAGAACCCCAGATTTTGCAAAGTGGGAAGGGCAGCAGCTGCCCAGGGGGGGCACCTAGAGCTGTTAGGGGCCTGACATGGCACCGTTTACTTGAGAGCACTCTTCAAATTGTCAAGAACTAGATAAGGCAGAGGGCTGCCATCTCAGCCCTGGGCAGTCTGCCTGCTTCAGAGTACAGGTGTGGGCGGAAACGGGAAGTGATCCTTGTCACTCTGCTCTTTGAATCACTTTTGTAGTTTTTTAAAGTTTAGAAATCTGTCACAGGAGGAAAAAGTTTAAGAAAAGTTTTGCAGTTATTTGGAGTAGTCAGTGAACCATTCTGTTTCTTCTGTGTGAAATTACTCAGAAGCCACGTCCGACAGACGTATTGCGGGTACCGAGTCTGAGTTGTGGGCGCTTCTCTGGCACCTGAGTGCTGCAGGCTGGGTTCCTGTGGTTGCTGTGTTTATCTGGACTTCAGTGGGGTGGGCCCAGGGAGCTTCATTTGGCCACAGCAAACAGACCTGAAGACAAGAGCTATTCCTGGAGCCTGGAGCGACAACATTATTAAACAGCTGGGATTGTCAAATCTGTTTTGCGAATGGTATTCATCAAGGTCATTTGGGAATGCTATTTTCTGGAAATATAAAACTGGCAATTTGCTCTAAGAATTCTGGAGGAGAATTATTCTATAATGTTTTAGAATGGATGATGAAGCCGATACTGTTCTCCTTCCTGCCTTCGTCAGCAAAAATTAAGTCAAGATATTACAATATTCACTGGAGTATTTATCAGTCATTTAGATGTTATACCATTGCCTTTTTCATACACCTGAAATTATAGAAATGTGATTTTCCTGTCCACTGCTAGTAGGTGATAGTTGTGTCAAAATTTATGCCTGGAAGTAAATTGCCTGTGACCCTGGGATTGCTTTAGGATCCTACGTGTAGATTCCTCATGAATTCCGTGTTCTTGATTTTACTTGTTCTGGGTGGGTCTCATCTAGTGGCTGCTGCCTACCCTCTCTCCCGGCGACAAAACGCAGCACTGAGAGAGGTCTTACTGCTGGTGGGCTGGGCTTGTCTCTGCCCCAGGGACAAGGAGGAGCAAATTTGAATAAATTAAAACACGACACCAAAGAATACCAATTCATAAAACACATCTGCTTAGAGTGGCTTCACGGGAAAGATGAATAAACATGGGATCGTCTGTCCCCAGCTCCCACCCGTACTCTCCAGGCGGCTTTTCTCCTCTTCCACCAGCCAGTATATATGGAATCTGCTTAGTGACGTTTATTTGCATTCGTGCCCAGAAGGATGGTTTTGTCCAGGAGGCAAGTGGAAGGAGGGAGGATTATTCAGGGTAATTTTATGTGATTGCTAACAAATGTCTTATTTCCTCTTCATAGTTCCCATGGTGATTTTTTTGTTGGTAGTATCTTTGATCATGTGGGCTTTAATTAGACTCTAATAGTCCCTGGGAACAGAGAATGTTGTGATTCGTTAGTACATGTATCTCTTTTTATTTAATGTTTGTGGATGGTTAGACCACATGAAATGGTAGAAAATCTATTCTGCTGATAGCTGTTACATCGCTTGGTACCATAAGAGGAATACAAGAGTAGCATGGGAGGAAAAAAATTAATAAGAAATAGTTTGACTTTTTTCCCTTTTGAAAATGTGTTCATTTAAAATTCTTTGGGGATAATCTAAATTTGGGGTTTTGAAAGTCACAAAAAGAAGGTAAACTAACAGAAGTTCCCCAGGTGTGATCTTGACCCAGGGCAGGTGGGGGCTTTGTGTTTACGTCAGCCGAGCTTACGTGTTCGCCAGAAGCTTTGTGTGTACAGGTGCTGTGACTGTTTTTCAGGTTGTGTGTGGATCTTTTTGTGACTAATCAAACATCAGTTAAAAGCGTCACTGAATTAATGGTAGCCGTAACCAACAGAAATACTGTACAACTACTACTATACGGAGAGGCATCATTTTTAACATTAAAAATTAGTTTGTATACTTGAAATGGTCAGGAATAATCAATATTCTTGGTTATTTCCCTAGGTAGTTTTGATCCATCTGTAAACCTGAGATATTTAGAATAAAGGTATTTCTCCAAAGGTGTTTTTAATAGAACATTCCTAAAAGCAACTTATTGATGCTCATCGTGATGTAGAAAATGTGTCCCGCACCTCCTGCTGCCGTGTCCAGGTCTCGAGATGAGCGCCTGGTGGTGGCACCTACACGAGCACAATAAGATCTCCTCTTCTTCACAGGCCTGTATGATTTTCTGTAGGGTTAGGAAGGAGGCAAACTCCTTGTGTCTGTGGTGGTGGCTGGAATCTTGGGGACTTTGTTGAGGAGCAATGTGAGTTACAGAACGCACAGCTTCTCTTCGGGACAGCGGAGCATGAGCAGGCTCTGACCGTCTAGGGCTCAGAAGCTACGGAACGCTGCCTGTAGCTGATGTGGGAAGGAGGGGCTTTCTGGGGTGCTGGGAGCAGAGACAACTAGAGAGCTCGTCAGGAGGGGAGCCTCCAGAATGAGGAAGCTCCAAGAGCCTGGCAGGGGGAGCCTATGTGCCCCTGAGGCGGTGCAGGGGACACTTGATGGACAAAGCGTCCACTTCATCCTCTGAGTTGATCAGTCAGAGATGGAACTGTGACCTCTTCCAAAAAGCCTTCGCTGTGTGGTGGATCCCTTCCTGTGTCTGCTTCTCCAGGCCACTCTGCCGCCACCCGCAGAGCAACCTCTTGCCTTCCTGCCCCAAGGAGCTCCCAGGACACATGCTGCGGAGGAATAACGCAGCAGCCTCCCCAGCGAGCAGTAAAGGGGTCACTGAGCCGCCCTCAGATCTGATTTCCAGCCCCTGCAGGAATCCTGCAGGAGAAAAGCTTCCCAGACGTCTGGAAGCTGCATGGCTTTTCATGGAGAGTTCTAGCTCTTAGTTGCACACTTTATTTGGAGGCAGAGAATAGCGTGACAGACACCAGGTGTGTGTATAAACACACTCCATTGCTATGACAGGGGCAGCTCAGACAACACGTGTGGGAGGTTTCCAGGGAGCGGTGAGGAGTGCCTGGGAGCCTGCCCTGCGCCTCTTTCAGGGCCTTCTGCTAGCACAGCCGACTACAACAGAAGACACCCCAATCAGCCCTTTCTGTGCTTCCTTCTTATTTGGGACAATGAATAAAATGCTAGCCGCAGGGATTGCTTAGAAGGAGCAAAGTGAGGGCTGAGTAAACAGCACGCAGTTTATAGCTGAGCTGCTGATGTCATCGTTGGGAATTTTTGTTTTGGGGATCTGGAAAAACACGTGCATCCCAGGGGCCTGGGACGTTCCCAGGTGACCGCCACCATAAACACTGTTTGGTGGAATCTTATTAAACTGTGGCTAATAAGGGTTCTAACCACGGGTGACACCAGCTGGGACAGGGCTCTGAGTCACTCGGAGGGAGAGGCCTTTAAAAGGCAGTTCGTCCATTTGTGGCAAAAGCCTCCCATGCCTCTCAAGTATATTT
This sequence comes from Arctocebus calabarensis, assembly GCA_963573935.1. NCBI lineage: Eukaryota > Metazoa > Chordata > Mammalia > Primates > Lorisidae > Arctocebus > Arctocebus calabarensis. The sequence continues at coordinate 52,883 of CAUYON010118780.1, forward strand.
ACATGTACTTGATGTAATATACCTCCTTGTTGAGTAATTATTGTTACTAAAAATAGCCCCAAAAGGGACTTCAGGATACAGCTGTAGCGTAAAGGAGGGAGCAGGCAGATGGGTTCTGGAACGTGGCTTGCCTGACGCACTGTACGTGTGCCCTTGGCCATGACCCAGCCCAGCCCAGAGGCAAAGGCATTTGGATCAGTAGAAAGCCTGTTCCTCCCTCATTCCATCCCTAGTTCCTTGTTTTTTTCTAGAATAGCAGGTGTATCTTGGGTTGGAGTCTTTAAGTTAGAAGCCTCCACCCCTCCCGTATGGCACATTCTCCTTCTGGGCAGGAAGTAGAAACTTGAGGATGCTGCTGCCTCTAGGGAATGTGGCCCAGGGTCGTGCTGACCTGAAGTCTAAAGCAGGGCAGGGAGACACTGACCACAGCCGGACACCTCCCTCTGTAACTGATGGAGAAGGGAGGGCGGGCAGGACAACAGGCCCAGACGGTGGGGGAGGGGGCAGAAACATGGCCAGCCTCCTGATGAGGCTCCATGCAGCCTGTGCCGTTCTTGAACCTTCCAGCTGGCTCCTGAGTTGGTCATTTGTCTCTGACAGAAGACCCCCACCAGAGAGGTTCGGGGTCTTAAGATCCATCCTCGCACACCAAGAGTCTGCCGTGAATGTAGGATCATTTTCATGCTTTAGAAAAAAAATTTTTAAAGCTGTGTTGGGTCAGATCCTGGTCCCCTGTGTAACAATGGCACCAGGAGGTGGGTGTGCAGGGGCACCTCTTTCCCCTGATCCAAGTCACCATTGATCCATGACTCCTAATCCTTCTGAGCTAATTTAAAATTTCAGCCTCTTCAATGTTCTCTGCCCTGAGTGCCATGGATTCCCTATTACATAAAGTGAGTTCTTCCCCTTATTTACCCTAAATTTACCTCTCTATCCAAAGCAGTCTCCTTGGCTCTGAGATTTCAGAGTAGGTGGACATGCCTTTTACCCTGTCGGTTCCTTTTCTCCTAGAAGGGAGGCTCACTGCAGGTGCTCACAGCCGCTCACCAGTGTCAGTGCTTTGCGATTCAGCAGCAAAATTACCTCAAAGCCATAAGCCTATATATTATGTTCTGACTTGTAAGGAATGCTGTCTTGCTCCTTGTTGTCATGGAGCTGTCTTCAGCCAATTGGGGGAATAAACAGTTTAATGCCTCGTTTTTATAGTTGCTTTAACTGACAAAGTGCAGAGTCCCAAGACTTTTGGTCTAAGGGAAACAATTTCATCCTCTGACTTCTAAAGATCTTATTGAAAACTTCTTTGGAAGATCACGCTTATCCCTGCTTTGCTTGACATTATAAATCTCAAAAACAAAAATGATTGATTTTATAAACCTTCCTCTAGAAGGCTTGTCTCTGAAACTGTTCCCTCACAAAGTGGGATGCATATGCCCAGCCTGGGGGGCGCCAGCCCTGCAGGACTTGGCGAGGGATTCTCACTGCCCTTCACTGCCTTCCTTCACGGTTGGACCTGCAGATGGAGCTGAAGTGGCCCATTATGAGGGCTAGATGTTGTGTTGTACAGTACAGACTCCACCTATAACTCTGCACCACAGCTCAATAGTGATTGAGCTAGGAGAAGAATCAACAAAAGGAAAATAATACAGTGGATTTCTCCAATATCCCCTGGAAAGGAAGTCTTTCCAGGGTAAGATGTAAAGTAATTCTCAAGCCAAACAGATCTGTTGGCACTTTCTTCCATCCCCTCCCTTCTTCAGATTGATCAATCTAACAAATAATATTAATGATACAATTTTTAAAAAATCATAATGAGCAAAGATAAAAAACACTAGTATTAATAGAAGTTCAGTCCATGTTTAAATATTTAATCATTACAGCCACGCTTATGTAGGGTGTCCATAAAGTTTGTGTGCTGACTATTTTTAATTGCACATGAATTTTATGGCCACCCTGTGTGTTGAAAATCCTTCTTTTACGTTGAAGGTCTAAAGTTTCCAGAGGTTGAATGGAATTGTTTCCTGCTCTTGAGAAGACTGCAACCTGGGGTAGTCTGTATGTAAATTCTAATACATGCACTTTCATTAAATTATTCTTAATTATATGTGCTGAATAGTTCCTTTCATTTTAGAGTTTTGAAATTATTCATTTCTTTACCGTTTTCTGCTGCTATGACTAAAAATAGTAACAGTGCAGAGTTTCCTAGTTCATTCAGACCAAGAATTATTAATTTGTTCTTCTGATTAAATATTCTACTTCTTAGTTTTGTATATCATGGGTAGTGACTAGACTTAATGATTATTTCTATCCCTCAATTACACCTGCAATTTATGAAGTAGATTTCAGACTGAATGTATGTGAAACTGTCATTTGTTCAAAACAGCTATGTATTCCCCTTACTGTAAATGAGGATTTATGAAAAATAATCACGTTCTCTTTTCTTGCCTGTTCTAATAATCTATTATTATTTAATAAACCATCCCCAAAATGTAGTGGCTATTTTTTGTTATCATTCTACCAATTGTCTATTATTGTTTTAAAACCACCCCAAAACTTAGTGACTCAAACCAAATTTGGTTATGCTAACTCGTGGCTCTTTGGGCTGATGAGGCTCAGCTGGGGAGTATTTGGTTATTCTGTTCCATGTAGCTTCTGATCGTCACTGGCTGTGCTGGGATCTTCCTGTCCACGGCTTCTCCACTGGTGAGTCCGACTCCTGTGCTAGTGTGGCTGGAGCAATTTTGGCTGGCCAGGCTTCTCTCACTGTCCATGTGGCCACTTTGGCTTCTTCACAGCACAGTGGTCCTGAGTGGTCAGCCTCCAGGGCCAGCATTCCCACAAGCCGAGGCTGAAGCTTCGAGACTCCTTATGAGCCAGCCCTGTGGTTCCAGAACTGAGCTTCAGTCACATGCTGTCAGTCAAGCAAGTCACTAAGACTGGCCCCGATTCGAGGGGGGTGGGTAGCAATTAGATTTTATCTCTCAGTGGCAAGGGCAGCAAAGAATTTTCAAGCATCAAATCCACCACCTGACATACTAAAGAGTCGCATGTTGTTTTTACATTTTAACAGTTGTTTATTGGGTTGGACCAATTAACAAAAAGAAACTTGATGTTCTTTTTAGAAAAGCACAACCATATTCAGTTCCCCTATTATACCATTAAATTTTAGGTTGTATTAGTTTCAGATTATACCTAACTTGTCATAAGCCTAAGTAGAGTACATTTAGGTACCTACTTGGAAACTGATAATGGCATATTAATTTTGAGGTTCTGTTATTTGTGAGAGCCTTTCTGAGAATTGTCACCCTGGGGGACAGAAAGTCAAGTTAACTGCATGAAAAATGCCCAAGCCCATTAGGACAATAAACACCTCCATAACAACATGTTTTCCCTAGGCTCCTTCTTTCCCAAGTAGCTGGCTTGAACCATGGCATCTGGAAACGTAATGCCATTGTATTTAACAAGAACAAAATAGAAATCTCCCAAGGTCATTCTTTCATGAGGTTCCTTGAGACTGAAAACATAATATTCTAAGATATTCTTTCCCTGATGGCAGGTTGGCTTCTGTGCGTTGGCCTTGGAATGTGGGTGTTTAGAGAGAGGTTGGGAGAGAAGCTTCTGGCAGTCTAGTCCAGCAGCATGCAAATTTGTTCTGCCCTAGCCAGATCCTCAAGTCCACAAGCTTCACACTTCTTTTCGGGAGACCTGGGGAGGGCCGTTTGCAGCTTGCTGGGCTGCCAGCATCCATCTCCCAGCATGAGCACTCCTGCTAGCCATGCTGGTTCCCGTGGTGACCATGCTCCTGGGACAGCATGCTGTGTGGCGCCACCTGCTCCATAACCGCACCCTCCCCTCCAATCACTGCTGATTCCCAGGAGCTTGAAACTGTCCTGGCACAAGGCCAGGGAGTATTTGTCACTGAGCAGTAAAGGCAGAATCGCGTATGAGTTATTAAAAGAAGAAATAAATTAGTTGCAATAACCCAAATGAGAAAATGTCAACTAAAACTCAAGTGTTTTGATTTTCCCTGAAATAAAACGTGAGAAGCTCACGACTCCGGGCCTGCAGGGAATAATTGCTGGAGCTGGGCAGAGGCTGGTCTCCCTGGGCTGGGCTGGGCTGGTTTCTGCTCCAGGCTGCTGCTCCTGTCTGAGTTTGCAGGCCCAGGAAGCGTATTTCCATCTCTGAGTTGGAAACACCCCCAGAGTGTTTCCATTTATTTTGAGGGAGGTCACAAAATGCTCGCCTTGCAATATATATCTTCTGTAATGGCTTTATTAAAATATAATTCACACACTGTAAGATTCACTCTTTTAAGATACACAATTCAGTGGCTTTTAACATGTTGAGAATTGTGCAGCCGTCACCACTATGTTATTTTAGAACCTTCTCATCGCCCTAAAAGGAAACCAGAACCCACCGGCACTCACTCCCCGTCTCCTGTCCACACCGCCCCCCACCCCCCAGCCCTGGGCAGCCTCCAATCTATTTCATGTCTCTGTAGATTTCACTACTCTGGACATTTCTTACAAAGGAAGTCACGCGTCGTGTGGCCTGCAATGGTGGCTCCTGTCACTTAGCACAATTTCGGGACTTACCTTGCACACATCAGCGTGTCCTTCCTCTTTCTGGCTCATGTGCCTTGTGTGGACCTAATGCGGTGTGTTTATCCGTTCATCTCTTGACGGGTATTTGGGCTATTTTCACTTTCTGGTTATTATGAATAATTCCTGATAGATTTTCAATGCCTTTAAATGACTATGGCGTATAGCACTTAAAGAATGAGAGCGGAAAAACCCTTCATATCAGGAAAATAAGGACAGGTTTTTGACATTCCTATTCTACCATAAGAAGAAAAATATAACCTAATAACACCTGAGTTACAGAGAGCAAAGTGCAGCACCAAGAAAGAACCCAAGTGAAGGGGACAAGGGGTGAGAACAAAACTCACAGGAAGCATAATTGGACAGTGAAAGGTTTGGTTTGCATCAATCTTTCTGATTCATCTAGGAATTGCAGCTGCCTAGTGGCTGCCAAAGCCCACCTGACTCTGGATACCCAAGGTGGTGGGGAGGGTGGCAATAGCACACACATTTTCCAAAAGACCATTCCTGTGATACTTGGACTCTGTCTGTCATTAAATGAGCTGCCAGTGTAACACACGTGCTCACCCAAGCACAGGCCTTCCCCTTGGTGGCTGTTCCCTGCATCCCGTCAGGAGGGTCCCTCTGAGGACAGGCTGGCTGCCCAGTTAGAAGGATGGTTCCTCTCAAGGCTCAGGGATTTCACATGTTGTTACACCGTCTTCCTTTTTATGGCTGCACAACACTTCCTGAAGTCAGCATAGTCTAATTCACTCGGTCATTGCCCTGCTGTGGATGTTTAACTTTGGCTCTCTCCAGTTTCTCCCGAGCGGGTCAGCTCGGGATTCTTCTCTGCAGCTCCTCACTCTGGGCCCCAGGCTGATGGAGCAGCCATCCCTTCAAATGTTGACGTCATTGTACCAGAAGGAAACAGTGTCCTGGAAGATGTTGCAAGTGGCTAGAATTAGTCCTATGGCTTCACCCAACCACGGGGTCAGAGGCACAGTCCCCAGGTGCTTGCAGGTGGGGGGAGCAGGGGATATTTGACAAGCAGCTCTCAAGTCTACCACAGGCATCTCAAGGGATGCGTCTCCCCCCTCACTTCCACCCTCTCTTTCACTGTGAATTCCAACAGGGTGGCCTTCAGGTCAGAAGGATCCAGGCCCCCACTCACTAGCTGTGCACCTTTGCAAAATGCAGACTAACACATTGAAGTGTGTTTTGTGAGGACGGCATGAGCCTGGCACACAACAGGTGCCCCGTAAGTGATAAGCTATGAGGTGCTATCTTATGAAAAGTCAGGGTATTTGAAAAAAGTCCCATAGCCCACCTTTCCTTCCTGTTCTCCCTAGATAAGCCAACGTCTGGAATTCTAGTCTCAGAGCGGGAGCTGCAAAGGTTTGAAAGTGCTGTTACTTGTATGTCTGAAAAATGGGAGTGAGCCAAAGTTAAACGTCCATAACCGGTGAATGACTGAGTCAATTATAATATACTGACTTCATGAAGTGTTATGTAGTCCTAAAAAGGAAGACGGTGTGGGCAGTGCCTGTGGCTCAAAGGAGTGGGGCGCTGGCCCCACATGCCAGAGGTGGCGGGTTCAAACCCAGCCCCAGCCAAAAACTGCAAAAAAAAACAAAAAAAAGAAGATGGTGTAACAACACACAAAATGCTCATGATTGTATAGTCATTGAAAAAGTGTCACAAAATTATAAGTATTCATTGACCACAAGTATGTTACAATAAATGTAAGTGAAAAAAGGGTATAAATGAAAAAACAAACGAAAAAAAGGTAGTTGAATTACGAATGTTCTGCAGTGTTACTTATGAAGTTTTAAATAGTATCATTTCACAGTAAGAAACTTCAGAAGAATTGTGTAAACGCATTTATTGATAGTCTCAGAAACTATCAAGAAAATTTTAAATTAGGTCCATTAATACCGTGGAAGACTACCTTGGAGGTAGACTACCTCCAGTTCATGAACCCAGAGAAAGAATTAGGCAAAAGAGAAAATTAAATGTTCCAGAAAGCAAAACTAATACAATGGCGTCTTTGCACAGGAAAGGATGTGCACACATGTGGCTTCTAAATGTTGAGTAGGGCTGGTGAAGTTTGAAACCAGAGAAGTTCTTCAGGAGGAGAAGGCTCTTCAGAGCTTGGTGACCCATCACCTGTGGGAGTTAGTGGTGGGTTACTAGTAAGTCTCTCTGAGTAGTAGTTCAAGAAACTCTTGGGTCCCATGTAGCCCCTTACACAGAGATCCATGGCCTTCAGAATCTCCCAGGACCATTTGGAGCTCAGATTCTTGCGTCCCCACCCTCAGGATTTTGATGTGGTGAGTCTGGCTGGGGCGGGGGCAGGAATCTGTACTCTGGTGCTGTCCCCACAGATTATGCCCCGTGCCTCCTGGAGGGGCTCAAAGGTGTGCTTGCTAAATGGACAACTAACGAGGCTGGGGGGGACTCAGCTTCAGCTATGTACGGCCTGCGAGTCTGTAAATCTCACTTTCTCCAGGTGACTTCTGTGTGGGCCTGACTTCTGGTCTCCAAGCTCCCTCTGTCTGGGACTCCCACACTCACCAGACACACCGACTGCTCCTGAACCCCCTGAAGAAAGAATTCGCCTTGCACAGCTGGGCATCTCAGGAAATTCGTGTCTGTTCAAAGCGGCTCGCCTTGGTTGTGCTGCCTTACATGAGAAAGAAGAAATTATCGCAGGAGGGACCTAGCTACAATTAAGAGTTTGAGGGCACAGAACAACTGGGGAAACAGCTGCATTCATGAAGAAAATCAAACCCACTTTACTGAGTGTGCCGGTCACGAGGCACCCAGGGAGAAGCTGGAGGAGAGGGAAAAAGGGAAAGTTTAATCGTGTCAGCCTTTGACATGCCCCTGGGGGCCGGTGCTGCCCACGCTTTCCGGCCGGATGCAGGGAGCTGGTCTTCGTCCCCTCGCCTGAGAGGTGGGGGCTCTAATGTCCCCTCTCCCATATGCTCAGCACTGTGCCTGGCACCCAGACACACTCAGATAGTGACTATCGCTGCGGTCACCCTCCGTACTCCCCTTGGCCATCTGGCAACTGTAGTGCTATTTAGCAGTGAGGTCTGTAGTAGCACTTTTTCTAGGACAAGTTCGAAAACTTAACTGTCCAACCACATGTGTGGTTTATCATAGTGCAGTATGAATGATGTTAACTAGCCAATCTCAGACAAATTCCTTAGGCTCTCTGTGCCTTAGTTTCTTCTCATGGAAAATGGGGATATAGTACTTACCTCATAGGGTATTTGGAGGATTGACCGAGTACAGATCTGGACAGTCTTACAAGGGTGGTCACACATCCTAAATACAGTGCAGAGTCCACTTTTACTTTATGAGACTGAAGGATTTTTTTTTAAATTATGTTCACATTTTCAGTTGGACGTCACATCTCTGGGAAATTGATTCCTCACAGTCAGTCCCCAGCAGGAGGAATGGAAGGGTCTCTCTTCTCAGGGCGCCTCAGGTGCCCTTCTGGCGCTAGTAATGCCCCCGCTGGACGCCAGGGTTGGGGATGTTCCTCTGTGCCCCTGGCCTTTCTGAAGTGCCCTGGCTGGCTGTTTCAGAAGAATCGCTCAGTTTTTAAATAGGTCTTTAGCTACTAAGGCTTCTGAGCTCGCTGGAGGCTGGCTTTCCTCCTTGAAGGCATAAACAAACGTGGCAAGAAGGTGCTTACCTTTGAAAATGGGCAGTGGTGTCAAAGGAGAGAATTCACTCGATCCCAAATGGGTATGCAGTGGGTTTGTGTGTAAAAATAAAGCTTCAGGCTGGATTTGCCCTCACCGTTCCCCTCCCGCCTGAGGGGAGCTGGGTGCTCAGCTGTGGTTTGATGATGGAGCGAATTCTGTGATTTCAACATGAATCTGATCGAGCAGGCCTTTCTGCCTCCACAAGTCAAAGCACACAGGCCCTTGTCAAGTTCAACTGCTCAAAAGAGGAGAAAACCAGGGAAGACGCAGGTCTTCCCAAGGTGGTGAGGGAGCTTGGTTTGCTGAGACATGGGGAGGGCCACCTGCACGGGAGTGGCCTAGGTCACAGGCTGCTGTTAGGCACAAATGAACTGTTTGGTTCCGGGTGAACCATGGCAGGACCTTGGGAGTGGTCCCTGGAGTGGTCTCCTTCCTGGGGAAGGAGAATATTTTTTTTTCAGTGACATTGTTTCCATTTGCCTGCCCATAATGATGCTAGATAACAGACTTTGGGCTGGGTTTGTGATTGGTTTTAAATTTCTTTCAGCCAGTGAACCTACTTACGGCCTGCACCGAGCGGGCCGCACCCACTCCGCTCCTGCAGAATTCTGTAGTTTGGACCTGATGATCACGAAGATTCCTCTGGGGAAGCCCCAACTGAGGGTCTGCTTACATTGCCATCATGGGCACTAGACCTCCTCAGAGTATAGGAACTCACTTGGTGTTCTCAGTTCAAGGTTATATGCTCAGAAGGTATATTTGAACAGGTGTCCCCATTTTTTTAAGAGATAAAATGAACAATTTTCATAGTGGTAACAGAGGTATAAATATATACTCCTTATCCTCTGGGGTATTTTTGCTGTTGTTGTTTTTGTTTGTTTTTTGAGACAGAGGCTCACTCTGTTGCCCAGGCTAGAATGCCATGATGTCATAGCTCACAGCAACCTCAAACTCCCGGGCTGAAGTGATCCTGTTGCCTCAGCCCCCTGAGTAGCTGGGTCTATAGGCACCCACCAAGACACCCAGATAGTTTTTCTATTCTTAATAGAGATGGGTTCTCACTCTTGCTCAGGCTGGTCTAGAACTGCGGAGGGCCTTCTAGGGTGCTAGGATTACAGGTGTGAGCCACTATGCCTGGCCTGAGTCTGGATTTCTAGAGAAAAGAGGTGGTCCTGTGAGAATGATGTCTAGAGCTAGTCCAAGTGGATGGTGGCTGAGGGCCTGCTAATGGGACATTCCCATTGCTACCCACTTCACATGAAGCAAGCTCATGATCTTCAAGTTCGGAGAGTTGAGGTTTCCGAGAGATTAAGTCAAAATATAAACTTGGCCTCTGATAGTGGTCAGTTATAGATGTTTGGTTTGAATGCTTATAGTAGAGTGAAGACACCTAACAAGTGTGTAGAACATTCTACCATCAATATTCCATTTGCTGTTTGTCCCTTAACGCGATCTGCCTTCCATTCAAGCTGACCAACACTCTGTTCACAGCCCTCCTGGGCCCCAGCTTAAGTGGCCTGAACGGTTGCTCTTCGTGTGAACATGTTTGCTCTATTCTCAAGTCTGAATTCGATGACAACTGATGATCTTAAAAGTGAATCCAGGCAAGAAGAGAGAACACAAAAGTGAAAGGCCTTACCCTTGCACCCCTATGCATGCTGATTGCATCTTTAATCATAGTTTTCTCTCTGGGCAGCATTTTGGATATGAGTCTCTTGCAGGGTGTACTGAATACAGTGTGTTCTTGCACAGAAACAAAGCAAGCCCTGCTATCTCAGCCCTTTTTAGCCAACTCATTTTTTAGAAATATTGGTTTTTCTCCCTGCCACCACCCTGAAAGCGTTCTGTGTGAGTCTCGTCCTTTGCAGGAGACTGGCTGTGCCTTTCAAAACAGCACTTTCATGTAGGCTATCAGACTAGGGCACCAGGCAGAGCATTATTTGTCCATGAAATTCTTCATAAGAGAAATACCTTTAAAACTGGATGAAGTATGTCCTTTAAATATTTTCCCCCTGAACTGGTGACATGCTTTCTTTGATGTAAGATCACAGTTGGAAAATGTTGGAGTGACCGTAGGTTCACAGTAATGCTAATCTTGATGGCCTGGACTGAGCTGGATGAAGCTCTTTAACCTATTTCATGACTGTTACCACCAATTCCTAGAATCCCTCTGTGACAAGGGCAATTTTAATTATTCCTGCCTCTGTAGGACTGTCTCTAGGTGTATCCTTGGTGGCTGCCAACAGAAACAAGACTCTCTCGTGTGTAAGCGTCATCACGCTGGTATAGCCAATCACTAAACTTATACCCCCGAGCCTGGCCGCATGACAGATAACCATTTCTTGAGTACTCCAATTCTATTAAACTTACCCAGCAAAGCATTTCCTCCCTGTATTATCTTGGGCAGTCAATAAGTTTCTAGTTAACGAACCTTCACATAGGATGAAGGCAGTGGATGAGATGAATGTGGATGTTCTTTCTAGCTTTGAAAGTCTATAATTCTGATGTTTGCTTCTGTGTGTGAGGGTTTTAATTCTCCCAGTTAGATCCTGGATCTTTTAGATACGTTTCATTCTCACTTCAACAACCACGTAGCCAGTGCCTGCTAAGCACTAGGAAGTGGGGTACAGAGGGAGGAGATGCTGATTGCACCGTCTCGGGATGTATCCCATGGGGAGGTGAAGACAAAACAAACGTCTGAAACAGGGTCCCATGGTAAATCTGCAGGGTGGCAGCTGGGGTTTCAGGGGTCCTGGGGAAGCCCTTCCCAGCACAGATAAGGCTGGAAGAGAAGCTTGAAAGAGAAACATGATTTAACAGGCAGCAGGAGGGCAGGGCAGGCCTAGAGAGGTGGGTGAGGCCCAGGGAGCAGGACGGATAAAGGGAAAAAACAAGAGGAAGAGTGATGTGCTTGGCGGCCCATGTCAGGACAAGGGGACAGAGGAGGAGGTTGCACAGTGGCTGGCCTTCCACGCACACCCAAGCTGAGTTACAAATGGGCAAACATTAGCATCATTTTGAAAGGCAAATGTTGAAACTTGGAAGTAAGAATGAAAGCAGAATTGGAATTGGGGTCTTGGTGAGACCAGACCTCAGGCTCTCCCTCTCTCTGTCCCCTCCCTTAAGGGTAGGGGATGTGGAAACCCTGCTTTGACCCTGCCCCCCCCCCCCCCCGACTGCCTCACCAGGGGTGTGATTTTCCTCCTGGGGGGAGATGGGAGTTACCTCAGGAGGAGTTTAGGTTGGTGAGTAACTGGGTAGAGAGGTGGAAGGGAAAACAGCACCTGGTGTGGGTCAGCTGGTCAGTTCTGCTGGGACAGACTCAGTGCAGGCCGGCCCTGGAGGGAGCCCAGGTGGCCTTTCAAGTCCCACTGACTTGGTCTTGTCCTCTGTCCATCACTAGTCTTTTCACAGCCTTGGGTCTCAGTTTCTTTGCAAACCTGTAGGGATTAAAGAAAATTCAAAATAAAGGGGAAAGGAATGTCAGCTTGTAGTAGTCATTGAAACTTTATTCCACGCTCTTGGTGGGCATTTAAAATCGGTCCCTTTTAAAATTAATTTCCATTCCAATTTTTCAGCCACCCACATATTTACCAGCTCTCATTTATTTGGGGTGGGAAAGGGGTTGGTGGATTACTTGTAATTATCCTATAGTTTTTAAAAAGAAAAACATAAATAGAACTCACCTGATGATTGTTTTATCTATTTTAGGTTACATAAAATAAAGTTGTTTTTTTTTTTTGTAGAGACAGAGTCTCACTTTATCGCCCTTGGTGGAATGCCGTGGTGTCACACAGCTCACAGCAACCTCCAACTCCTGGGCTTAGGCAATTCTCTTGCCTCAGCCTCCCAAGTAGCTGG
>CAUYON010118782.1:0-90847 GCA_963573935.1 Arctocebus calabarensis
GGGATTTTCTCTTCTTTTTTTTTTGAGACAGAGCCTCAAGCTGTCACCCTGGATAGAGTGCTGTGGCATCACAGCTCACAGCAACCTCTAATTCCTGGGCTCAAGCGAGTCTCTTGCCTCCACCTCCCAAGTAGCTGGGACTATAGGCGCCCACCACAACGCCAGCCATTTTTTGGTTACAGCCGTCATTGTTGTTTGGCGGGCCAGGGCTGGATTCGAACCCTCCAGCTCAGGTGTACATGGCTGGTGCCTTAGCCCATTGAGCCACAGGCACCAATCCTCTTTTTTTTTTTGAGACAGAGTCTGACTATGTTGCCCTCAGTAGAGGACTGTGGCATCACAGCTCACAGCAACCTCCAACTCTGGACTTGAGTGATTCTCTTGCCTCAGCCTCCCAAGTAACTAAGACTACAGGCACCAGCCACAATGCCTGGCTATTTTTTTGTTGCAGTTGGCCCAGGCCGGGTTTGAATCCATCACCCTTGGTGTATGTGGTTGGTGTCGTAACCACTATGCTACAGGCACTGAGCCTGACTCTGGGGTTTTCATCCCAAGGGGAGCAAGGAGGATGAGAGGAGGAAAGAAAAAGAAGCATTTATCCAGAATCCTCCCTATGGGAAGGTCCCCCAAAACTTCAATTATCTGGAAACCAAGCAGGAACCAGAAACAAAGAAGTTCCGGTGGAAAAAATCAGTTCGCATCAGAGAAGTCTTGAGAGCAGGAGAATGAGGAACTGTCACAAATTGGAAGAGTCTGAGACACAAGAGCTTTGAGTCACGTGGATTCTGAATCAGATTCTGAAACAGAAAAGGACTATTAGAGAAAAACTGGTGAAATGTGCATAAGGTATAATAGTAGTATTGTACCAATGTAAATTTCCTGGTTGGGCCATTGCACCGTGGATATGTAAACTGTAAACATTAGGGGAAGCTGGGTGAAGGGTATATTAACTCTCTATACTATTTTTTGCCATTTTTCTGTGAGTCTAAAATTCTCTTAAAATAAAAAGTGTGAGGTTTTTTTTTTCTTTTGAAGAAATTCTAGCATCCAGCAACATCCTGGTAAGAATGAAATCATTCCCACCGAACCTGGTTTTGCTGAATTGTCCATGAATGTAGCTTATTTATTTAGCAATCATGGATATTGTTCTCTCCAGAAACATACAGTTCTTCCGTGAAGATTAGACATCTCAAACGGAAGGAGGAAGAAAGCTGGAAGTGCCACCCTGAGAAGTGACAGGAAGAGAGAAAGGATTAGCACAGGCAGATTGGGGCCATTTAGTACAAGGGTGGGTAGCCCTGCACCCTCCAAGAACCTGCAGACATAGCCCCTGTTCCAGGACAGTTGCTAATATCTTACAATCCAGCTCCATTTGTGCAGCAGATATTCACAGAGTTCCAGGACAGACCCTGAGCTGGGGACACAGAAGTCCACAGTCCTTTGGTGAGGAGGACTCAGTTCCTGCCCCCTAAAGGCTCACCCTTGGGGAAGCAAGTGTATGAAAAATACCTTACGTGATTTCAATCATTTTGAAATGTGTGTTACAGGACCACAGATTCAACCTGTGGGAAGACAAGGTTAGAGAAGCCTCCAAGAAGGGGGTGTTGGGGTGTTAGAGGAGGTTGGAGCTCAGGAGTTGAGGTGGAGAGTGGTTGGAATAGAACCTAGATAGGTGGGCAGGAACCAGATCAGGAAGGACCTTGACTGTTGAATCACAGGGCAATGTGGACTTGGTTCCGAAGCAATGGAAAACTCCTGAAGGGCTTAAGCAAGGGTGTAGCTTGACTTAAGAAAGCTCCCAAGACTGTAGTGGAGAGGTGTCCTTTCTTCAAGAGTCCAAATCAGGAGAGGTTATAGTGAGGCCAGTCTGTGCCCTGCTTTAAGGGATGGGATGCCCACAGCACATGGTGTGACAATGACAACGATTGAAGAGGTAATCCAAACAGAGATGCTGAGAAAACAGCTTCTTCCCCACATGGAGAAATCAGCGGTGTAGGCAGCTGAGACCATCAACTCGTAGCTTAGGCTAGAGAAGCTGAGATGTCTGCCTGAGGATGTGAGACTCTCTCTCTCCCACTCTCTCTCCCACTTGCACCGATATTTGGCCACTTCAGATGTTCCATTATTCTATGTCCCTGTTTATCCTATACCCAACCTTCCTGGAGGCTGTAGTCTGCCCTCTCTCATTTTTAACCTTGACTGCTAACTAATGACTGCTATGTATGCTCGCACATATACTGTGTTATGTACCAAATAAAAAGATTCTGGGAAACAAGACAGGTGCTGCCTTGTTTTCATGCTTCCACCATGCACATGAAACAGTGTATGCCCTTACAGGCTTCCAGTTTTATGCACTAAGTTTGGTGTAGGTTTTGGTGTAGATTTCCCCAGTGCTTTCTTCCTTGCTAGCCACTGTCCCAGATTGGGGTCTATAAGAAGCCCAACACTCAGGACCAACTTTCCTGGCAGCATTTCAAGTCCATAAAGATTAGCCCAGAATGAATAGCAGGAAGACTCAGATGGCTCTGCCTAAAAGGAGCTGGTGCAGTGAGCAGGGAGCCCCTGCAGTCATCATAGGGTCCTGGGATTATTCCCTGTTCTGAGTGTTGTGAATGTGTGTGGGTCATATGGAAACATTCTTGAGTTCCCAAGAGTCATGAGGAACTCTGAGAGAGAAGGCCAGGACAGAAAGGACAGGTCAAATTTAAGATCCCCATCACAGCAGAAGGAGCCACTGACTGAGGAAGCTTCAGAGCAGATCCAGGGCCCACACAGTGCTGGAGGAAGACCCCTCCTGCTGGGCTAAGATTCTGAAAGGGCATATGATCATTTTCCTGGACAAACAGCAGGTAAGTGGCAGAAGGATGATTTGAACCCAGGTCTTCTGGGCTTCTGCTCCCAGGTCTTGGCAGAGCCTCTGAGCCAAGCCAGAGTGAACATCTTACAAGTCTCATTTTCTCTGAGAACTAACCGTACATGTGTCCACTAGCAGTGATGTCTGTGCTATATGACCTCACCCCTTTGATTATAGTTGATTGGACCAGGAGTGGGCAGTTATGCAAATCAGCCAATCAGATTCTTTCTTAGGAATTTTGACTTGTGTTGAAAGATGACAGTTACTTCTGCTTGTGGCTAGAAATGAGGGCCATAAACTCACTCCCAAGGTGCAGTGTGGAACTTAGAGAAAGCAGAGACCGCAAATGCCCTGTGTTCCCTCCTTATGCCCCTGTTTGCCAATGCCTCACAAGGGTATAGGGCACATATGGGATGCCAGGCCACCCATTAGGTGGCTGAACCATAGCCCTTGCCCTTTATCTTCTGAAATGAACTATAAAAATCCCTTAAACACACACTGAGGTTTTCTATAAATGATTTTTACACCAATGTGTCTATTCCTAAACCATCTTATTCCAAAAAGAATCAAAGTCACTTAAAGACATACACACAGTACAATGTTTTCTCCGCGTGAGTAAATGAAGGCAGAGGAAATATGCACACATCTCAATTTTTTTAAATAAGGGAGTGAACCAGGACAGAGGAAACACATAGACATTCCAATTTAACAAAAAAATAAGTGACAAAGGAAAAATAAGGATAGGAAATAAAAGAAAAAGCCCAGGATGACACTGAAAGGCACAATTCCTGCACTGCCAGAAGCAGACTCCCCTAAATTGTCTTTAAGTGGTGGTCACTGCAAGGGAAGCATTCTTTGTTGCAAGATTCAAGAGACATTTTAAAATAAACAGAAAGACAAAAACTATTGTTCAGAAAAAAATGAAACCTCTTATTTCTGATAGCAGAAGGAAACTTCTCCCATAGACTGAATAAATACTAGACACTGCCTCTTGTGTCTGGGATCCCAAATTCTTCCTCCGTCTCCAAACTGGGAGCCTCTCTCGCTTTGGCTGGGCAAATACATAAATATGGGGCACCCTTTTTGAAATTAAAATATGGTATACATACATTAAAATGCACCCAAGTGTTTGGTGAATTTTCACAAGTAAAATGCACTTGATACCCGGCACCCAGATCAAGAAACAGAATTAACAGCAAGCTTAAAGCCTCTTCCCAAGTCACCACCTCACCCTGGGTAAACACTGCCAGGACTTACAATATCATAGATCTGTTTTTCCTGCCTTGGAACTTCACATAAAGGAAATCATACAGCATCTGGCTTCTCTCATTCAGCCCTGTGTTTGTGAGTCATCTACATTGTTACTTATAGTTGTAAGACATT
This sequence comes from Arctocebus calabarensis, assembly GCA_963573935.1. Classification (NCBI taxonomy): domain Eukaryota; kingdom Metazoa; phylum Chordata; class Mammalia; order Primates; family Lorisidae; genus Arctocebus; species Arctocebus calabarensis. The sequence goes on from CAUYON010118782.1 coordinate 4,238, forward strand.
CATTCTCATTATTGTATTCTGTCCTGAGACTATGACAATTTACACTCCTGTGAATGTGCAGTTCACCCATTCTGGGTCAGGAAAACAAAGATGAGTGAAGGTTGCACTTATGTTATTTTCTCCGAGTTAACCCTTGTTAATAATTTGTTTAAGTACTTGAGTTCAGGAGATGCCAATATTATTTTTCTAAACTTTTAAATTAGACTCAAATTCAGCATCTGAAAACTGTCAGTCTGGCAGCTGACATTATTTTGAACACTGAAGTCTATTTTTGTAACCAAAGATGTCCCAGTCCTATGGTCCTACGAATTATTTTTTCCTTCCTTTTTTTACAAATAGACATTCCACATTTGCAGGTAACATATATCAAGACTTTACTGTATGTTAAAAACTGTACTAAACACTTTGCATATATTATTACCTTTAATCATAACAACCATCCTGTGTAATAGTTTTACCTTTATTACTCTTGTTTTTTAAACTTTGCATCGCCCAGTACCTAGTATAGAATTCCAGTAAAAATTAGGTACTCAATAAATGATTATTAAATATAGAAATGAGTAAATAATAGCAGCTACCACCTATTGACTTCTTGGTATATACCAGGCACTGTGCCAAATGTTTATATTCATTATCCTACTTAATCTTCCCAAGAAACTTGTGAGGTGACATAGGAGATAACTTTTGGGGTTTTGCTTAGCTCACAAATTTCATTTTCTCTGAGAACTACCCATGTATGTGTCCACTAGCAGCCATGTCTGTAGTATGTGACCCCACCCCTTTAGTCACAGATGATTGGACCAGAGATGGGCAGTTATATAGTTCAGCCAATCAGATTCTTTCTTAGGAATTTTGACTTGTGTTGAAAGATGGACAGTCCCAAGGTGCAGTGTGGCTTTTATTCAAAATAATAGAGAAAGGAGGTTTGTAGAGAGAGAGAAAAAATAAATAAATAAGTGACTGAGCAGACAGACACAGAGACAAAAGTCAGAGTTCTACCTAGACTTTGTGTCTGCGTCTGTTTCCCATTCCAATACTTCAAAAAGCCCAGACTTGAATTTTAGAAGTTCCCCTTTTAGGCTTAAAATGGTTCAAGTTGGTTCCCATTAGTTGCTACCAAAAATAAATAAGTATACACATAAATTAAATAAATCTAAACTAAGATAGGTAAATATTATTTTCCCCATTCCACAGATGAAAAAACTGAGGCAAAGAAAAAGCAAAGTGACTTTCCCAAGGCCACACATTTAGTGAGTCACAGAGCAAAGACTTGAACCCAAGTCTATCCAACTCTGCAGTCTGAGCTGTTCCCCTTCACACACTTCTTCCTTGGTCCAGACCAATAAGACATCTGTTTTACATCAGCACTCCCACCCATCCCACCCCCTGCTGCAAGCTTTTTGAGGCTGGGGTCCTGTTTGACTCACTATAGTAGCTCCACCTGGGCTTCACACCATCAGGTGTCATTTGCAAGCCACCCCATAGATATTTCACAGGGTTAGAGGAAATATCTTGTGAGACTAGTGGGAAGTTAACAGGTTTTGTGCATGCAAATTGTCGAGGCAGAAAAGTGGGGCGTGGAACCTGAGACACTCCCTGATGACCTTGACAGACAAGCCAGGGAAGCCCTTATATGGCCTCACAGCCTTCAGCTGTCATTCAAGGCTTTATGACCTGCCTTCCCATCTTCCCTCATAAAACACCACTCATTTTCATTTGACTTTGCTCCCAATACTGCAAGTTGTCTGTGTCCATGAATCACCTTGGTCTCTCAACATTTGTACCACCACTGCACACACAAGTTATTCCCTCTCCTAGGACATCTCACCCTATGCCATCCATCTGGTGAAATCGTAACTGAACTTTAAGCTCAGCTCAAGAAGCACAACCTCAAAGAAGTCTTTTCTGGGCAGCCCCTGTGGCTCATCGAGTAGTTCGCCGGCCCCATATACTGAAGGTGGCAGGTTCAAACCCAACCTCGGCCAAACTGCAAAACAGAAAAATAGCTGGGCGCTGTGGCAGGTGCCTGTAGACCCAGCTACTCAGGAGGCTGAGGCAAGAGAATCACCTAAGCCCAGTTAGAGGTTGCTGTGCGATACCATGGCACTCTACCGAGGGCGATAAAATGACACTCTGTCTCTACCAAAGAAAAGCCTTTTCTGACCTTCCCAGATTGGGTTATATGTTCTTTTTTTCATGCACATATCTAGCACAGAAAATATGTTGCTCGGAAACCACTTGTTTACACATCTGCCTCTTCTAACAGAGTGTGGACTCCTAGAGAGCAGGAACTGGTTTACTATCTCATTTTTTTTCACCAGTTCATAGCAGAGTTCCGGACCTGTAGTGGGTTAAGTGTGTATGAGATGTCTGGGTAGACAGATGGGGTAAATGGATGGGGAGATGAGTGGATCAATGGGAGTTTGCACAGATAGATAAGTGGGTGAATGGAAAGAAGAATAAATGCACGTGTAGGAAGATGGGGAGGCAGATAGAGAAGAGGAAGGAATGATGGATGAATGGAACGATGAACTGGAAGATGGGAGGATGGACAGGTAGGTAAGTGGAAAGATGGATGGGGAATATGTGGATAAATGGACAGGTTGACAGGAGGATGGAGAAAGGATAGGCCAGCCCATGGGAGGATAGATGGGTGTATGGACAAATGGATAGACTGGTGGGGGAATGGATCAACCCATACTGATACCTACATGTCTAAACTCAAGGTTCAGTCCTTAGGTTGTCTTTGTGGCCTGGACACCTCTTCAAAGTTCAGCTGCCTGCCAACAACTCCTGAAAGTCAATATGTGGATGATCAAATTCATATTCATTTTTCTCAAACTCGATTCCCTCCCAGTGTTCTCCTCCTTCATAACCATCCAGACACACCAACTAGAAATATGGGCATTTTGGCTCCTGCCACCTCTCCAATCCCCACTGCCAAGACATCACCAAGTCTTGCTGAGTTCACCTCCCATGAATGTCTCCAACTGTCCCATCCCCCTCCAGCCTAGGGTCACTAGCGCTTCCCTCCTGGGTTGGGATGACCACCACCTAGCCAGCTTCCTGCCTCTAAAGCTTTCTTTCCAAAATGCAGGTCTGCTTATACCTCTCCAATATTGTAAAAAACATAACATCTAAAGCCTCGGCTATCATGATGACAATTAGTACTGGTCCTGCCCACTTCTCTGTCCTCCTCCCACACCCTGACAAGGTCAAACCTTTGTGGCCCATCTATTATTGCAACTTTACAACGTATCCCTGTGACTCCTCGGTTAGCATGTGTTGCCTCCACTTGGCAGTGAGCCCCACAAAGGAGAAATTTTGTTTGTTTTGGCTTCCCCTATTTAGGGCAGGCTTGGGTACACATCTGGCTTCTTCCCCTAAGTAGCCATGTGATCTTAAGCAAGTCCCTTGACTTCTATAAGCCTTGCGGCTGGATGTTACCCTTCAGTACCTGGAGACCTCTCCCCGGCCTGTGGAAGGGGGGCTACCTCCTATGAGAGATAGAAAGGGACAGCCTAACCCTTTCTCCAGCCAGGAGGAAGGGTGGGCAGGACTTATTAAATCCACAGAATGGTCTAGGACCCCAAAGAAGAATCCTTTTTAATATGTTCACTTCATTAAGTTCCTTCTTCCCCCAAGCGCCTGCACTGGCTCCCTACTGCCTACAGGATCAAGCACAGCATCCCCTACCTGGAGTATGACTCCCATCTCCCATCTGGCCTCTGGCACCGCAGAGCCCCACCCTCCATTCAGACAGACCTCTTCTCCTTCCTCTATACTCCAACCTGACCCCACGCCCTGTCCTCTGGCCTGGAAAGCCCTCTATCTTCAGGTTTCACTCTATAAATCCTTCTGCACTCTTCGAGACCCCCTCTTCCAGAAAGCCCACTAGGACTGACCCACACTAACTTCCCTCTCTTCTGAGGGCCCAAGGCCCTAATGTCTCCAGCAAAAGACAAGGCTCTGGTATAAGACAGACCATCTGGATGAAATTCCAAACTTACTACTATTGGAGGATGAATTTTTTAAAGGGTAAAATCATGAATGTCATACAACTATAAAATGAACACATGTCAAAGGTATTATTTAACTCATTAATGAGGGAACCAGTAAAATGTTACACATAATTCAAAAGAGAATCCAAAGAGGATGTAGACATGGATAGCTGTTATCCCCCACCCTAAGATACCAATTGATATCACCTGACAAAATTCATTTTCAGCTCAAAGAACAAAAATAGTTTTCATTATTACCAGTTTTCTATAACTTACAGAGTAATAAAATAGTTCGCAAACCCCTATGGAAAGAAGTAACACTTAATATTCAATTAAAAGGACACCCCGTAATCCTTTTGTTTAATTTAAAGTGTTTCATAATCTTACCTGGAACTACTTCACCGGCTGTGCATGTCTAGAAAGTCAGTTAACTTCTGCAGGCCTCAGTTTCCTCATCTGTAAGGTGAAAGTAAAAGCATAAAGCCTTGCAAGCACTCCGCAGAGAGGAGCTCTGGGAGGAGTGCTTCAGGAGTTACAGATACTTCCCTGCCCCAAGTTTCCTCCTTCTAGGTCAGCTGCCGCTTCGGAGCTTGTGGCCTTGCTCTGCTCCCTGTCCCCTCCACATCACCCCCACAAAGTATGAACCAAGGTCTCTTCCTGCATCTCCCCTTAGCACTACCAAGACACGTTCAAGGGGGCCTTTGGCAAAATCAAATGGAAAGAGGAAAAATCTTCACAAAACTGGTGGGTTAGGTTTTCCTACCTGTCTGTTTAGGGCATGGTGTTTTCTCCATCGCCCAAGGCACTATAGAGAACTGGGGCTGTAATTCAAGGCTGGGAAGACACTGCTGACACACTGCACGTCTATAAAAGGGGTATAACTAGCAAGCAGTAACCTTCCTGGAAGGTTTGGTGGACTTTTTAGACAGACATCCCATCCAGAGGCCAGACCAACCTGAAGGTCTTTCCCCTCCCCCTCCTACCTTTAATATCAGAAGATCCCCTTAACAATAAACTGACTTAACCATCAGGGGAGGGGGGAGGCAGTGAGGCAAAGAAGTTCAGAGGAAGAAAGGATGGTGTGCAGGTAGAGGCTGACCCCGCCCAGGGGACCCTTCAACACCTCCAGCCCACAGGCTTTTTTGGAATGAATGACATCATGGGTCTTGTTCTTTACAAACTGAAAGCATATTCCTTGGAATTCCCTGTGAGTGATGGGAGTAGGTGACATGAAGCATGTTCTAGGGCAAGTCCTCACAGCCCAGCACTCTGGGAAGCTCACTGTTCTGTGATGTCAATGCATGATTCTCATAGGCTCTTCCCTCCAGCCTCCATAGCCAACCCTTGGGCAAACAAGCATTGACACTGCTATGTTGCCCCGGTGCCCAGGAGATGCCACTACTGCAAATCTGACCCCATGGAGAAGAAAGCATCAAAAATGCAACATGCTTATTGACATCAAGAATAACCATGGACATGTACAAACGTACCCATGAAGATGTCTGTTGCAGTGTTGTTTAGAAGTGTGAAAGCCTGAAACAAAGTAAACGCCCAGCAATAGGGGATTGGTTAAATAAAATCTAGTACAATGATCTAATGTAATGCCAGGCAGCCATTAAAAGTACGACAGAGGAGAGGAAAGGAGAAGAGAGGCGATATAGTGCACTCCACTTAAGGACACTTGTAGAGTTATGCAACTAAAAAGAAAGGAAAAAAGAAAACTCAGTATTAACAGCGGCTGCTTTTTATTTTCTTCTTTCTCCTTCTGGTATTGGCCGAGTGTACGACACTAATGTGTCTTTGTGGATGGTTAGATAGACAGAGAGAGGTAGGCAAACAGACAGGAGCCAACTCCTTGAAACTAGTTAGATCCAGCACTACTAACAGTTGTGGGTTCCAGTCTGAGGAAGAAGGCAGATTTGCCAGACCAATGATGCTCAAATGGGGAGCGGAAGGGTGTGAACTCTTTAGGACCAGAACCTTCCATGAGGACTCATTCAATATAAGCCAACACCACAACACACACACATACACAGAGTTTTGGCAAAGGAGAAGGCTTACAGGTAAAAGTCCTCAACAGCTGGAATACCCATCCAGTAAAGTCAGCAGGTGTCTTCTCAGGGAGATCAAGGTCACCCTGAGCAGAGATGTTTGTCTTTATCTTGGCCCCATCCCCCACACAGCACAGATGACCCCTTGACCGCCCCAGATGGAGCAGTAAAGCCTAAGTCTGGACCCTGATTCCTCCGGTCTGTGGGAGGGACAGGGTAAGCAGTGCACGAGAGAGCTCCCAGATGGGACAGCCGCAACAGGAACCTGGGAGGTGTCCTCACCCACCCAGGCCCTGACCCCAGGGAAGCCCAAGGTGGGATGACAGGCAAGGCCCCAGTGGAGTAGGGTTGTTTACCCCACCAGAGCCTGCTCTGCACCCCTCTTCCCTTCTACTCCATCCGCATGGCTCTCCCAAGGCTTATCATGAACATGTTCAGTCATCATGCTTTATCTTTGCTTTCCAGGTAAGGTGGCTTTTGAAACAAATCCAGCTTTGAATCCCCTTACCTCTAAACCCATTTCCTCACCAACAAAATGGGGGCTGGAGAGGGTCAGCAACAATGCATTTCACCTCTTCACTTACCAGGTTTCCTAAGAGCACAGTCCGTGCAGATCCTGGTCCCCCACCCAGGAGCTGCCCTCATGGGGCTTCCAGGCAAGTAGAAGAGATTAAGTAAATGATTCCACGACATCATAAGGATGCAATAAATGGGTGCAACATCACAACGAATAAAGGTGGGCCTGGGAGATGGGCAGGGATTTGTCCAAGGCCCCAGAGTAGGTGGGGACAAAGGGCACTGGAAGCCAGCAATCCAGGGATGCCCTAGGAACAAGGTGGCATCTGCCAGGGCTGAGCTCCAAGCCTGGGACCGAGGCACAGGGTGGGGTGAGGACTGAAGGAAATAGGCCTGCTGGTGGCTCAGAGAGGAAGAGTTCAGGCAGGCCTCGCTGACACCCGGCACGCCCCAGAACTCACCTGCCAGCAACTGGAAGCAGGAGGCCCTACCAGGCTGTGTCCCCTCTGCATGCTGTCCTTTGCCCGTGTCAGAGTTCCCCTGCTCTGGAGTGCCCAGCCTTGCCTCTGTCCCACCTGCCTTCCTGTCCTCCCCTGACATGTCGTGGTCTACCCTTCTCTGCACGTGTCAGTCCTCCGTGCCGTCTGCATGTCATTCTCTGAACACGCCTGTCGTCGGCTGTCCTCTTCACACGTCTGCTTGGTGCGCCGGCCTCCCTGCGGCCCTCGGCCTTCCTGCAGCCCTGCCCCGCCCGCCGGCCGCTGTGTGGGTGTCGGGCTGGCGGTGCGCAGAGGGGCGCGGCTCGGCTCTCCCCCCTCAACCCGCGTCCCCTGTCTCGGGAATGACCCGGGCTGCGACGCAGCGGTGGTGAGGCCCCGGAGCCGCGCCGCCGCCGAGGGGGGCCCGAGCCAGTGACGGTGGCGTGGGCGGCGGCGCGGGGACAACAGGCTGCGGGGTGGGGCTGCGACAGGGCAGGGCCAGGGCCTGGGAAGCCGCCGCTGTCGCCTCGGCCAGGGACCGCTGGCGGCAGGTTGGCTCGGCTCAGCTCGCCGGCCCCGCCCCGCCCCGCCCCTGTGCGCCCAGCAGGCCGAGGCGGAGCGGCGCGCCCCCCGCGACGCCCCAGCCGGAGCCGAGTGCAGTGGCATCCGAGCGGGAACCGAAGCCGGAGCGGGAGCAGGAGCCGGGGACAGAGCGGGAAGCGGAGCTGGAGCCGAAGCTGGAGCCGGCACTGCGGCGCACGGAGCGGAGCGCAGCAGCCAAGCCGAGTAAGGGGCGTGGGGCCGGGGGCGACGCTGGGGAGGGGTCAGGGAGGGGGTCCCGGCCCCCTTCCCCTGCGCTCTGCGGCGGCTCGGATGAACGCACACACCCGGGGGCGCCCCGAGCCTCTCCGCGCCGAGCGGGCGGATGCGCGGTCCGGCGGGGAGTCACCGCGCGCTCGGAACGGAGCGGAATCCTGGGTCTCCCGCGGACCTGCGCCCCAGGAGGGCCACCAGGACCGGCGCGAGCACGGGCCGCGGGAAAGGGGAGGTCTCTGGGGCGGCGGCCTGACGCGAGTCCCAGACGGGCAGTCTCCCCATCTCCGTGCCCTCGGTTTCGCCCCTAAACAACCCACCCAAGAAGGGGAAACTGAGGCTCACTCTCGGCTGCGGTGGGAGAGGAAAGGGACTGGGGCTTTGCAGAGTTTAGAGCTTGAACCACCCCTATTCCTTTGAGCCAAGGAAGTTTGACCCTCCCACAGGCGGGTCACCCTGACCATGCCCCCGTTTCAGTGTCTGCGGTGGTCCCATATTTCAGCACTCAGGCGGGGAGAGCGAGCGTCCCCTCTGCACCTTCTCCCCATGTGGGGCAGACTTTTCCTTGGCGCTGGAAGACTGACCCGCGGCTGAGTCCGAGGCGGTGGCTCCGACGCGATGCGCAGCGCTCAGCGACATCGCCGCCTCTCGCCAGGCGCCCTCGGAAGCTGAGTAGTGCCCCGCTCAGCCCAGCTGACTCCGGGCCCTTCCTCTCTACCCTTTGGGCTCCGCCGTCTGAAGAATGATGAACGGGGAGGTCCCAGGGCTGCCCTCCTGATACGGGGCTGGCGGCTGAGTTGTTGGTTGGGCTCAGGCTTGGGGAAGGGGTGGCTGAAGAGGTCAGTGTGAAAGGCGTGGGTTTCAGAAGCCTAGCCCTGGGTCTTGATTCCCAAAGTCCCACGGGCATCGGCCAAGGGGATGCCCTTCTGGACTTTCTCCTCAACCGTCATGATTGCTGTACTGGAACAAGTGACTTCACCACCCTATGCCTCAGTTTCCTCACCTGAAAAGCAAGCAAGATACTGTTATAAGCAGAATATGAAAGGGCTTTGGAACCAGGAGGTGGGTTTGGATGACTTTTTGGCTTTAGGACCTTAGGCAAGACACTTAACTTCTCAGAGTACTGATTTCCCCATCTGAAGTGTGGAGAGGTGAATTGGGGGGATTAATGAAATAATGCTGGCGGGGGGGTGGGGTGGGGGGATATCCTGGAGCCTGGCACACAGCTAGTACTCAATTGCTATTGGCTACAGGTGCATTTTAGGAGGTGCTCAGCACTAGTAGATGCTCAGGAGGCATGGAGACATAACACCCCCCTCCTGGCTCCTCTCCAAGGAGGCCTTTGAATCCCCCATGGCCTACAGACATCTAATAACTTGATCCTTGAAGCCCGCCCTTTCTCAGATGTTCCCTCCTCTGAGACTGTCTGCCCCACATCCTAGTTTCCCCTCTCTGCTCTGCAGCCTCCCTCCAGGATGGAGAAGCCTTCATCTGATTGTAGGGGGACGCCTTTCCTCTTCACCCCTGCCTGCTCTCTCCTGCCCCAGGCAGGGAAGCTCCCCATGTTGCTCACTCTCTGTATAAGGGAATTTCACACCTCCGTCTACGCTGGGGCTTGGAGGCTGGGGGAGAATTGCTCTCCTTGAGGCGTGATCCGGCTGTCAGGCAGCTTGGACATGCCAGTGGTGATGGTTCAGACAATGAGAAGGGCAGGGAGAGAGCCAGGAGGTCTGAGGCATCCCAGCCTTGATTCTTTGCTGACTGATCACAGGTGACTGTTCATCCAGGAGACGGGGGCATGAGGCACCAGAAATGATGAATCTCAGGGAGGACATGGAGCCAGTGACTGACTGAAAGGTTAAAACCTCAGAGCCAGGCCGTCCCCAAGAAAGGATCAGCCCTAGTCTGTGTGACTGGGGCCTCACGCCCAGAGCAGAGCATACCAAAACCCATGGGCCTAGGGAAGGATGCTGGGGCTCTGGGAGGATGTAGGTGTCAGGAGCACTGGTGGGAGGAAAGCACGATCCAGCTTGTGGACAGCCATGTTGGCCTCTGGCCACCTGTGGCCCAGCTACCCAGAAATGGGAGAGGGATTTCAGATGAGAAGCATGTCCACATGTCAGTAGGTGGGTACCTGGTGAGACAGCCAGAATGAGCTGCCTCCTCTGGGCTCCTGCTACACAGAAACTCCCTCTCTCTTCTTCCTCTATAACCTCCCTGCTCTTCCCCCATTCACCTGCTTAAGTGTCACTTTCCTACATCTTCTATAATCCTCTCTCCTCATCTTCCCAAAGGAGTTAATCAGAAACTAATTGGGTCTGTGTTACTGGTCCACATGGTATTTGGAACACCACCCATAGGGAATGTGATGGGGATATAGGCTTTAGCATCAGTCTTTGGAATATTCTACCAGACACCCTCAGGGAAGTCCTTGACCTATGAAGTGCTCAGAGCACAGGATGAGGTACAGGAAGGCTTAAATCTTCTCTGACTCCTAAAGGGAGAAACTGAGGCCAGGAGGGCTTCTGGATTCCATTGCCAAGTGAGTACAAACAAGAGTTGTAGCTGAGAGCACAGGAGCTGCACTGCCTGGGTTTATAGCATGTATTCTGGGCAGATGACTTATCTTTCAAAGCTTCAGCTCTCTCTCTCGAAGATGAGAATAAATATTACACCCCTCCTGGGAGTGTAGGAGAACTGAAGACATAATATAAAGAAAGCAAATAGCAGGGTCCAAGGGACCTGTGCCAGTGGCCCTGCTGTGTGGGCACTATGAGCTTGCATGGCACACCCAGTGCTTCCCAAGCATAAGCATCCCGTTTTTGACTTCTAATAGCAACTCTCTGACCAAGATACTATAATTGTCCCCATTTTACCGAAGAGAACACTGAGGTTTAGCAAGGTTAAGGGCCATCTCACTCTGCTAGATAGAATACTTAAAACCTCACTATGACTCATCATAATTTCACATTCATTTTGTAAAATTGATAAGCAGCGCACAGTAGATGGCATGTAATTAGTTACTGGAATGATTCCTCCTTGCATAACTTCAATCATTTTATGTCTAAGAACTGAAAAAGAATATATTACCTGTCCACAGGCTATAGAATTTTTACAGACACCTCTCATTTTTTTCTGTTCAAACTGTGATCAAACTGATTTAAAATAGCAGCCTCCCATTCGTTACCTACACTTTTCTCTCCATTTTCCTAACATCTGCATATCTTATTCATTTGTTTATTGTGTGATAATATAATATGAGCTCCTCAAGGGCAGGAACTTTTGACTGTTTTGTTCACGATGATATTCCAAGAGCCTAGAATAGTACCCAGCACGTAGTATGCTTTGCAAAATTATGAAGTGTTTGACAAACGTAAGATATGTTATTGTTACTATTTTTGCTAAGTCTATGGATTGATTGAAAACAGCACGTGAAGGTTCACAGCAGAAACCATTCCTAAAAATATTTGGTAACTAGCACTTACTTAAGTGCCAGAGATAATTTGATGAAGGTTATAAACAATGGAAATTATGTTCCTAGTATCTTAATAAAGCTCCTTATCAGTAAGTTCAAAGACAAGTTGGCATTTAAAAAATCTTTTCGATAACAAAGGACATAGTCAAAGGCAATTAAATTAGCTTTAAAAAACTTTTAATGAGTTAAACCATCACTGACTCAGTCACTTAATTCCTTTTTATTTTACCACAAAGGTTTTTTCAAAGCTTCATTTTAATGATTTTTCAGATTATAAAAGTCAGACATGCTCATTGTAGAAAATTTAGAAAATCATAAAACATATAAAAGAACATAAAAATCCTCCTTAATCCTACTACCACCCCAAGAGTATAAGGACTGTAAACATTTTAATCTATTTCCTTTCTGATCTTTTTTGCTTTGTATGAATATATTCTCCAAGGATTTTTTTTTCTTTTATAAAATAAGGATCATGCTGTATACACAGTTCTATAACCTGTTTTTTTTAAGAACTTGACGTTTTTTCCTCTTCACATTATAAAGTGAAAGTCTTTATGTTATGAAAACTTCTTTACAAACACGACTTCACAGCTATATAATATTCCATTATAAGTGTGTGCCATAGCTTCCTTAGCCTAACCTCCCTTATTGGACATCGGGCTTGTCTCTCATATTTCACTGCTGTAAGTAATGCTTGTCTATGTCTCTATTGGTGTTTTCTAAATCTGCTTTTTCTACACAGTTGGTCAGGACCTGTTTGTAGCTTGCAGATGGACTGGTTTATGCAGTTAGACAGTAAATCAAGCCTTCTAAAATCGGCCACGATATCGGGGAAGGCACCAGCAGTTGATCCTGTAGAGGGCTACCCTAGGTAGATTAAAACATGGAGACCCAGTCACCTACATGTGGCCGGCATCCTTCCCGCAGAGGCTCCCACACACTTAGATCCCCTTTCTAAATATCAGGATCAAGTTACCTGTTTGCAAACTTCGGTGCTTCCTGCCCACCTTCTGCCCCTACTCTCACCACTCCAAAATTCGTTCATTCTTTCATTCAACAAACATCTGCGTTAGCCAAGGTGTGTTCTTCTCCATTGGGGCAGTTACCAGCTGGGTCCCAGCTTCCTAGAAAAACTTTCTATGACAAGAGAAAGATTTTCTGCTGCCTCAGGACCCCCACCTGCAGCCCCAAGAATTGGCCCCTACCTGGCTGAGGCAGATGCACTCCTTTTGAGATTAGCACATCCCTGGAATTTCTGACTTCCTGCCAGCTCTGGGTGATCACATTCAGGCCCACAGATCCATGGACTACCCTGAGAGATAACATCATACATTCATTCGGAAAGCAGTCACTGGGCACTTCCTATGTGCCAGGGGCACTGTGGTTGTCTAGGCAGTCTAGACTTGGAATCACTGCTTTTCCCATCTCCACCATCCACCAGTCACCCAAGCAGACACACAAAAAAATTCTTAACTGCTTACTCTTCCTTACCCTCTACCATCTGTTCCTAAAACCCACCCAGTGTGCTCCTGCTCAGAACCCTTGGCACTCTCTGCTCCTTCTACCTGGGGCCTTCTCTCCCAGATGTCTGTCCCACTGGCTTGCCTCCCCCAGGCTTTGCTTACCTGTCACCCTCTCACCAAAACATTCTGCAGCTGCTATATCCAGATGTGCAATCCCCGCCTTCACACACTGCCTCTGTGTCTCCCCTCCTGTTGCCTAAAAAACTCTGCGGTTACTATTGTATCTCCATCCCCTAGGACAGGGGCTGGGCTGTCAAAGTGCGGTTCACCACTCTGTTCCCAGCACCCAAAGCCTGGAACACCAGGAACTTTTAATAAACACTTGAACCAGTGAGGACAGCCTCTCTCCCTCCTCTGCAATCACTGCTGCCTCCCTTGAGGCCCCATCGCCTTCTGCCACAGCTCCCATGTTCTTGCTGCCCACTTCCCACACCTGGCCTGACCTCTACCTTCTTAAAGTGAGAAAAGCTGACCATTTGATCCCCTGATTAAAATCCTCCTAGGGGCACTCTTGAGGCAGAGAGCTCACTACCTCACCAGGCCCCTTCGTTCTTCTGAGTCTCCGTGTTGTCATGTGTGAAATGGGGATTTGTTTTGATACTCCAGTAAGCTGGCAGCATGTGACAGCATTTGAGCAGGTGCAGGTAAATGGGGGGACATCTCATGTCCTCTCTCATAAGGCGGCCCACTCCTTCAGCCTTTTCCTTTCTGTTGCCCATGACATGAGGCTGATCACTCCCAGGTTTCTGTGACTTTGTGAGTCAGGGTCCCCTGTCACCAGAGACCCCAGCTCTCTCTCCCTGACCCCCAAACTCATCTGTCCAGGTCTGAGTGTCTTAGTACAGTGTCACAGTATCACAGCACAGCCCAGAGCAGAGGTATTCCAGGAGTGGGGATGTGAAGGGGAGTGACGTGGACTCACCACACACACCATTCAGCCACTTCAAAGCCTGGAGTGCCACCCGCCCGCCCTCGAGTTCCCAGCCAGACAAGCCAGCCGGAGATGAGTCACCAGCAGGAACAAGCCTCAGATGCTGGGCTCAGAGCGAGGCGGGCAGGGGAGAAGCGACCCAGGCGTGGGCCCACAATCGCCCGGCAGCTGGGGGGCCTGCTCCCAGCCCAGTGTCAGCCTGTCTGTGCCTTCATCACTGTACCCTCACTGCAGTGCTGGTCACATGCAGGGACACCAGGGTGGGCACTTGCTCACACAGCCCCCCCCCTCAGTCCTTTGTCTTGATGGCCCCAACAAAGCTCCACTCCAGCCAATGGTCTGATGCCACCATGGTTTTCCTGCCTGGCCTCATGCTGAAATCCTGAAGTGGGGGACTGGCGGGGGAGACCAAAACCCAAAGAGCCCCTCCTTGTGTTTTCCTGGGATTTTGTGGGACACGTTGTAGGTGCCTGGTAAATGAATCAACGGATGCAAGCCGGGGTGCTGAGGGGTGCAGTGGTGCGTGCAGAGCTCTGATTGTGCTGCACAAGGCAGGGAGAGGTAGCCCTGGCTGATGTCGGCATCATTGTCATCAAGGGTGACAAGATGCCTGGGAAGCATCTCAGCTCTCTACTCAGGCATCCTCCTCGGCCAGCTGAGCGTCACTTAAAGGCAGCCTCGGCATGTCAGCTGTGCGTTAGCATCGGGCCGAGCTTGGCTCATGCTGATGCTTCCACCAGCTAGTTCGCAGAGTCCGTGCTGACCCTCTGTGCTACTAGTCTAGGATAATTCAGGGCCAGAGCTGGAAGGACGTGCAGGTGCAGCAGAAGCACAGCCACAGTGACTGTCCTGTCTCCAGCAGTCAAGAAAGACCTCCCTGAAGAGGCCTGTTGAGCTGGACATTGACAGAAACATAGGATTTCTGCAAGTGTGGGGGGAGGAATGGCAGGCCAAGGAAAGCAGACAGCCTGAGAATGACAGGTCCAGGAAACAGGCCAGCCAGTGCGCCCATGCAGCAGGACAGGGTCCTTCTCCATCTCTTCTCTGTGGAGTTGAATGGATTTCTCCCTAAGCCTCAGTTTTCTCATCTGCAATTTGGGAATGATTTTCCCTGCCTCAAAGGGCTCGTTGCACTCTCACTGGTGATATCACCTGGCACGTATAGGCGTTTGGTGGATGTGAGACACACCAATAGTCCTGAATGTCCAGAAGACTCCCACATATGGAAATGCAGCCAAACTGCATTGACTAATAATTGGTTTTCCTGTTTAATGAATGAATCAGAGACCCATCTTTGGAGAGTCTGTGCTCAGAAGTCTGATCCTTGAGTGCTAATAACAACTCTCCTGCTTCCTGGAAGTATGACTTTGGGCAAAGTGTTTTGCCTTCCTGAGCCGCGGTGTCTTCACAGGTACCGTAGATAAGAGGCTGTAACCTACTTCAAGGATAGGGAGCATGACCCCCTCATGACACCTGGAGGGGTTAGACTTTTCCTCTTGGCTTCAGCTGCCAGTTTTCCCCAACAATAGCCGACTGGGCTTGGGCCTCTTGGGCCCCACTCAGTGCTCCCAAAAGTGCAGTTTGGTTTCTGCAAACCAAGTGACCATACCCCGTAGAAAACAGGAACCCTCTCTGCCTGCAGTTCCCAAAGCCTCAAGTCACTTGAGGACAAACTAAGAGAGTCTAAACCAGTTCAGAACTTTAGCAGCGTGGGAGAATGGGTGACTTTTTGAAAATGTCTCCTCTATTGCAAATGGGTGTCAGAGGGACCTGACACTCCCTCACTGCCTTAGCCATCCAGGCATCACACCAAGTTCATGTGGAGAGAGGGGAGGATTTGGGGAAGAAGGATTTTCATTCTTGTAGTCCTTTACTTCTGAATAGGCCAGGAGTGTGCTGGCCAACAGTATGGGCCTTGGTGTCCAGCAGATCTGGATTCTAGTTCCAGCCTATAGTTAGAAGCTGTGTGACCTTGGGCAGGCTACATAACCTCTCTGAGCTTCAACTTCCTTATTTATAAAATAAGGATAAAAAGAACATCTTCCTCTGATGTAGAGTTGTTGGGGTAATAGTGATAATAATGATATGGTTTGGGCTTGGGGTCTGTGAATACCTTTCCAAAGCCAGCAGTGAAGCCTTCAACTAGCTTCACCCTCTGCAGCTCTCAGTTTTCCCATCACCCACAGTTTTATAAGGTGCTCAGGATGCCATGGTCTATTAAAGTGGGATCCCAAGGCAGTGGGATCTCGCAGGCTCAAGAGACAGGAGAACTCCATGGTATCTCTAGTTCCCCGTCAAGGGTCCCAAGAGAGATAGATATCCTCCCACCACTAGCCATTCACCAGTGGGACCCCAGCAGGCACTTGCCCCACCTTGTACTCCACACCACAGAGGTCCCCCAGGCCCTTGGCCAGACTGGGTATATGCTCTCAAGCTCACCATTCTCTCCCCCAAGAGATTGATAGTTCAAGATATGTGAGCACCCAGCCTGCAGGGCAGTGGGTGTGGTGCAGGCACCCCAACACCTGCCTGTTTGTATCTCTGCAGATGAGTGAAGGGGCCTTCCCTGTGAGAAGTCAGACCTGTGCCCACGGGCAGGCTGGCTCCGCTGTTCTGCTCCAAGGATTATATGTCCTTCAAACGTCCCTGCCCCTGTAAGTCTCCTACCCGCGAACTACCATTTCTTGGGGCCAGGCAAGGGCAGAGCTTGATGTCAGGGTTGCAGAGAATGGCTTAGGATGTCTGGCCAAAAACCTGCAGGATCCAACCAGAAGCTGATGTGGCATGTTGGGTGGGAACAGGGCAGGAAGGAAGCCCCCTGATATCTGCAAGTTGCTCCCCGAAAACTTAAAATCCCACTTTGGCCAATTCCCCAGTAATGGCCCTTCCTAACGTGTGGATCAGAGTTGCTCTGATGGATATTAATGGAATTTTACACACACATACAGAGACACAGACTCCCTGGCCAAATATGTATGGGAAATGCTGGGTGAGACATGTTAAAAATAGTCTTGCTACTGTGGGACTTTTCAGAGACTTTGATATGGTGGTGTGTGTTGTGAGGCTCCCATGGGAAAGAGAAAGCATGCTGCCCTTCCACACTTAACCGAACACAAGGAGTGTTTCACAGAACACACTCCTTGGGGTTTGCTATCCTAAGGAAACCCATCCAAAGCACCTCTGCTAAGAAGTTCCTTATTTGGCTCAGTGCCTGTGGATCAAGATGCTAAGGCGCCAGCCACATACACCTGAGCTGGCAAGTTCGAATCCAGCCCAGGCCTGCCAAATAATAATAACGGCTGCAACCAAAAAATAGCCAGGCATTGTGGCGGGTACCTGTAGTCCCAGCTACTTGGGAGGCTGGGGCAGGAGAATCACTTGAGCCCAGGAGTTGGAGGTGGCTGTGAGCTGTAATGCCACGGCACTCTACCGAGGGCGACAGCTTGATGCTCTGTCTTAAAAAAAAAAAAAAAGTTCCCTATTTTACTGAGGCTGTCAGATGATCTAGTCCGTAACAGTCTTCTCCTGGCTCCTTCATTCCATGAGTCTAGGTGATGGGCTCAGCTGGGTGCACCCTGGAATCCAAGTCTGCGGCCCCCCTCAGCTTACTCCCCAATTCCCCACCAGCTCTGTCTTCACCAACTCATGCCACCACCCTGACCCCAAAGTCCTTTTTACTTTCCCTGTGCTAGCCACCTGCTTCCTCCTTTGATGTCTCCTGTGCCCCCAAACCACAATCACTTGCTAAAATTTGGGGGGACATGCATGATTGCCCCCATCTCTTCTTGATTAGTCAGGATTATGAGTCTGTGTGAAATCAGGGGCACCTGACCTCAGCCATCATCTCCCCCTCCTGGGCTCACTCTGGGTAGTATCTGTCCCTTCACTGATGGCTGTTAAGATCTGTGCTGTTGGTTACATGCCCTGTGGAATTAATCCTGGGTGGGGAAATCTCTTCTAAATAGTCAAACCCCGATTGTTCAACCTTTGAACACCAAGGTGGGAGGGAGGGAAGTTGATGTATCCCATCTGGATGGGATCCTTTCCAGGTAGACTAGAAGGATGAATGGCTGTGGGATTTATTGTCCAAAGAGTGGTGTTCAGGGCCAGGGGGGCTCAGCCTGGCTGCTGACTGCTGTGGGTACCCAAAGAATGACCAGGTCAAGAGCTGATAAGATTGTTTCTGATGGATAACACAAGCTCAATAAATTGTCATGACTATTGGGATGGAATCCATCAAGAGACGAAAGCCCAAGTTTCCAGCCAGGCAAGAAGGCTGCTCAGAGCCAGGGACACCTTCCCTAAAGAGGGCTTAGATAGTCATGTTCTTATCATTTCCTGCTGGTGAGGCAAGAGCAGCCAGGAACAGAGAAGACTGAGAAAATTTAGGATGCCAACTATGGAGAGCTTTCTAGAATCTTCTAGGGTGAAGCCCAGGCCCTTGGGCACCCAGTCTGGTCCATCCGTACTGATAGAAGACATCATTGTAGGACAGCCCTCTGCATATTCACCTCCCGAGGACACCAGGGTGTGGTTATTGATATTCTAGCCCATTCAGAAATGGCTCCTGCACATTTCTGAATCCCCCCACCTATAGGAGGCCCAGTACCTGGCATGCAGTAGATAATCAATAAGTGTTTGTTGAATGAATAAATGCATAATTAAACACTCGGGAGGAGAAGCTACAGGCTGTGGGTTGGGGAAAAGCTGTGGCTCCTGACTCTGCCACCAGATCCCTCCATGACTTTGATCCAGCTTCATTTCTAAGACAAGGGTCCCCCAACTCCAGTGGGTTCCAAGAGCTGAGGATCCCAACATTCCATTGACTTCCGTGTAGTTAAATCCATGCCACACTTTTCAGTTCTCAGCTGCATCTGACCTGTCGGTTGTTTCTACTTTCTGGGTGACTTCTCCTGCCTTGGGTCTCCCCCCACTCAGAGCCTGCCTGGTTTCTTCCAGCCCCCCACTCTATCTGTCTGACCTTCTGTCCATGGTCTTCCTTGGTAATGGAGGAGGAGGATGCTTCCTGCCCGTGGGATGCTGGGCCCCTCTGCCCTTGTGCTCTGCGCAGTGCAGGCCTTCACATTCTCACTGCGCTTTCAGCTGCAGCTGTAGGCCAGCAGCTTCCGAGGCTCTGCCCCAACCCAGCTTCTTCATAAGCATCCAATTCCTTCTTCCTCCTTCCACTGTGTGTGTGCTCTGGGCAGCCCCTTGTGCCAACCTCAGATTCAGCCTGTCCCAGCCTGAACCCTTTCTCTTCCCCTCTGAGCCAGCTTTGCTTGATTTGGCAGTTGATTTGGGACCCCCCCATCAACTCAGGCCTTCAGGCCAGAAATCTGGGGGGTGACCCTCAGTCCCTCCTGTACATCACTGCCAGCTGCCCTAGGAGACCCTGGGGTCTCTAAACGGGCTCAACAAGTCATCATTCTGGCTTTGCCCCATCTTGGCCCCCTCTTCAGATCCAATCCAGAATCATTCATTGATTAACCAGCTCTTAGGCTGTGCCCTTATCCCTGCTGCCAGTGGAAGGTGAACTTCCAGAAAGCAGGGACCCTGCCCGCAGTGTTCCCATGGCTTATCCCCAGCACCATGCTCAGTGTCTAGCACATAGTAGGCTCTCAGGAAATGTTTCCCGAGCAGCTGAATAAGTAAATGAATGACTATGAAGCAGATGCCACAGAGCAGAGGTCCTCCCCATACAAGTTCTGGAAGGGACACACAACCACACACACTACAGACCCCTGAAAACACCAGACATAAAAACTCAGGAAGAAGACCCAAAAATGCCAGGAAGGGCACTAGCATGGACACATGCCTCTCTTTTTAAACCCTGCATTCCAGATCTGAAGCCACTCTGTGCACTTGCAAACATAACGAGATTGCTTTGACATCCTCAGCTCACATGTGACCTTGCCAGGTACATGTGAAGATACAGAAGCCCACGAAGACTGGAAAACTTAGGGTAGGAGTCATCATCTGCTCCTGCTTGGGCTTCTCTACTTCTACTCCCTGCCAGTTTAGAAAGGTCACCAGAAATGTCTTCAGATGAAAAAGCAAGCTCTGAAGTGTCCCAAGCAAGACCCCACACTGAGGAGTCACTGTTCACAAGGTCTAGAGAGAGCACGGGGCAAATGGAGGGTGGCAAGGTGAGAGGCGCACATACACCCAGGTCCTCCCAGCCTCCATGGTCCTGGGCCCTGGGCGTGCAAGATCCCAGGTCATCCGCTGACCTCTGGGAGTTGGGCAGGCCAGGCTGGGCTGGCTCCTCCCAGGCCCTGCCCACACTCTGCCACCCGACCCAAGCACCATCTCCCCTTCAGGCACTTCAGCCCATCCCCGCCCTCACAGAGAAGAATCCTACAGCCCCCAGCGTCCCATTTGGCAAGCAGGAAGACTGAGACAGAAGAAAGAGGAAAGAAAGAAAAAGGGGAAGGCGGGGGACCCTGACCAGGAAGCCCAGAAAGGTTTTGGCCAAGTGGCTGGGAGAGGGCAGTTGGCTTCTCTGCTGCAAGGGCCAGGCCTAGGAACCATTATCCAGCCTTCAAAGGACTTAGCTCAAGCATCGAGTCAGTAGGAGAACCAGCCTGGATCCTCAGGAGGGCTGGAGGTAAGGGAGCCTTCCCCATCTGACCTCAGTTGGGCAGGGTGACCCAGGGTTCCCCCCAGGACCCCAAGCTCCAAGAGCAGATGTTTCACATCCTCCTCCCACCACCAGCCGACGGCAGCTCTGTGGAGTTCCCTGGGCAGTGGGAACAGATTTGGAGAAGGAGAGGATTTGAGGATCCAGTGGAGAATGAGCCTGTAGCAAGGCAAGAAGACGGAGGGTGGACAGAGGCATCCAATTATTCAAGAAGTCAAGTGGGGCTCATCTCTGCCAAGCTCAGGGTGGCTGCACATAGGCCGGCAGGAATTGTAGCCTGGCAGGGCCTCTGGTGGGCTTAGGTCCCACTCAGCATTGTGATGATAGATGGTACTGAAGTTCTATTAATAGCACAATCACATAGCCACTTACCAGCTGTGTGATCTGGAACAGCCTACCTCACTTCTAGAAATCTCAATTTGATCTTCTATGAATTAGAAAAGGTAATACCACCCTTTTGGTTTGATGCTCAGATTTGATGTGCTACAGGGAGAGTCTAGCCTGGTGCCAGGCATTGAGAGGATGCTTGAAAGACTTGAAAGTCTTATCCTTTTGGCCATGTTTTCCCTACAAAGTATAGTATTACCCGGGTCTTCAGTGAGGGAAAACAACTGGGACTCTGAAGATGAATTTGAAATTCAGACAAGATGCTACTGTTTTCTGTTCTGCTCATTGTAACAGTTACTGCTGTAGAGACCTATCTACAGCAGTATTGGTGTAGTAAATGGTGGAGACATACTACGCAATTCACTATGGCTATGCCCAGAGCAGACATCACTAATCAACTGCAGCACTCTTTCCCACTGAGTCTGAATGCAACTTCAGACTCTCTCTAAACACACACAGCACTACCCAATGATCTATAGCCTGTGAGATGAAACCTTTGCCCATCTCTTGCTAAGGGGTGACTTTGGAGTAGGCAAGGGAATAGAGGAAGTCACTTCAGCTAGTCATTTCTCGCTGAGCCTCATTTTCCTAAACTATAAGATGGGAGCTGATAAGAGTACCCCTCCCAGAAGGTTGCTGTAGCAAATGAGATCTCACAGGTGAAGGACCTTATAGAAGCTTATGATCATTTCTCTATGTGGATTCCTTGAAGAAGCCCTCCAAGGAAGGGGCCAGTGTGACCATTCCATACAGAAGAAACAGGCCCAAATAAAGAAATTAGATGACACAGCTAGAAAACAGTGGGGCCAGAGCTACACCCTAAGTGAGGCAACCCAGGGCTCAATTTTAGCCAAGCCACAGCTGGACAAAAGGATAAGGTTGGAGTCCAGTCTACTCTTGCACTCCTGCACTCTGGAAGGAGACTCCACTCTGCTCCAGGCCTCTGTGGCTTGTGCACATCCCTGGCTGCCCCTCCTCAGAGTTTCTCTAGACTGACTATAGTGAGTGTTCACTACCTAATAGCTAAATCTTAATTTTAAATGCACCATCATGTCGTATTAGAGTCCCTGGCAAGAGGACATTCAACCTGGGCTTGGGCACTTAATGTAGTAATAATAATGGCTCCAGCTTTTGCAGAGGCCGCCCAGCTGGCCAAGTGCTTGCCTGTCACTGACCCCTGGTGGCAAGCTTACTGCCCACTCCCTACAGGGTGGCTTTTCCCCTGGGTCCACAAAACCCCTAATGGCTTCCCCCAGAGCTTCTTTTGTTCTCTGGACTTAGACTTTCCCAATCTGGTCCTTCCCTTTCCTCTTACAAAGGTCTCAGGCCCCTTGTAGCACCTTGTTTCTGGCCTCTCCCTGGACAAAGTGAAGCAGGGATGCAGGTCAAGTGAACGTCAGCCTCCAAGGATGCAGGTAGGATGCAGGTAGGACAGCTGTCACAGGTAATCTTATGGCTGGAGGCACGTCCCCCTGGTCACAGTGCACAGGGAGCTGGAGGGGAAAAGGACAGGTAGAGAGAAAGTGACAAAGACCCAGCCAGTCTGTGAAATTTGTAATCATTGGCAGGTCTCTCTGGGAACATGGACTTGATCTGTGTATTTCTCACAAATAGCCAGGAAGAGGATGACAGTGTGGGCTTTGGGGAACTCAGACCTGTCTCAAATCCTGCCTGCTCATTTATAGACTACCTAACCTCCCACAGCCTCAGTTTCCCCAGGTCTAAAACAGTCATATCCTGGTTACCTGCCGTGCAGCAGGAGGTGAGGGCTTGAGCTAATATGGGGCCACATGCCTGGCACCATGGTAACGGCACTGCAGCTCCCCCAGTTAAAAGTGACTGTGGGTCCCACGAGCTGGAAAGGAGCCTAGGGCTTGGTTATATGCAGTGCAGCTCCACCATGTTCCTGCTGTAAACAGCAGCCAGTCCTCTCTGCTGTCAGCCTCCTTCCTCCACTGATTTATTCACTCACCCAACAAATATTTATGCAGCATTTGCAACATGCTGACATCCTTCGAGGCCCTGGGGTTACAGCCACGGACAAAACTAAGTCCTAACTCTCATAGAGCTGACACGGTCAGAAGACAGACCAAAACAAACAGATGCATTTATAACCTGACACGTGGGGGAAGGACCATGAAGACAAATAGAGCCCGGGGAGGTGATGAGTCAGGGCAGAGGCTCACCAGGGACATAACACTGGAAGTTACTAGAAGGAAGAGAGGGAGCTGAGCAGGTGTCCAGAGGATGAGGGCTCCAGGCAGAGGGTTCCAAAAGTGGGAATAGGCTTGTCTTGTCCGAGGAGTAAGGCTGGAGGCCTGGAAAGGAGCAGAGGAGAAGCACCGGAGGGTCTTGGAGGTCATGAGAGGACTGTGGCTTCTGCTCACATAGACGGTTTTGAACTAGGAAGGGACCGATCACCCTGGGTGACAGACTACAGGGGGACACAGATGGGAGTGAGAAGGCCAGTGGTCCAGGTAATGCTGACAGGACTTTGGACACAGAGGCTAGCTGTGTGGAGGTGACAAAATGGGGTAGATTTGAAGGTGACACTGTTAGGAGTTGCAAATTAATTGGATTTGGGGTGGAGGAGAAGAAAAAGAGTCAAAAAGGACAACCCCTGGGCCCTGGGACATGAGGATGGAGCTGCTGTGTGCTGAGATGGGAAAGACTGTGGGCAGGTTTGGTGGGGCCTGTGAGTCAGTATTTAAGGGTTTTTGTTTTGCATTTTTATGGCCAGGGCTGTAGGCTGGGTTTGAACCCACCACCTCTGGCGTGTGGGGCCGGCACCCTACTCCTTTGAGCCACAGGTGCCGCCCAGCATTTAAGGTTTTGTCATGTTACTTTGGAGAAGCTTTGTAGACACTGGAGTAGAGATGTAGGGCAGGTGGCTGTATTTATGAATCCGGAGTTCGTGGAACATTCTAGAGCCAGAGATGTAAATTCAGGGGCTGTCCGTATGTGGACACTGCTCTGTGCTGGGAAGCTGAATGAGATCACCAGGAAGCAAGTATGGGAATGCGGGAAAGGGAAAGGTCTAAAGACAGAGACTCAGGCTGGTGGAAGAAAAACAGTTTCTGTATCTAGAAGTATTGCCAAGGAAGCGTGATCCCAGGGTTGTGACCCATGGCATCCCAAGGCCAAGTACACTGGGGGAGGGATTTTCCTGCAAACAGGAATGAGTAAGGACACTTCCATTTCCCTGCCAACGGCCACCCTAGATTAGCCACCCTAACACCCATCCCTGCCTACTCCTGGAACTATGCCCAAATGATTGGGAAAGGCTGGTGTGTTCTCTGAAGTCACTGCAGAGGTGTGCAGTCTGCATGCTTCAGAGACCTGGAGAGAGAAGTCACATGCCCAGGAACCCACCTCCAGGAGCAGACAGGATTCAGGAGGGCTTCTAGTCCAAGCCCTGGGCGCACCCTATACTGGACCCTCTGGAAGCTGGACTGCATTTTTACTTTCTGAGTTCTATGTGCCTCTGTTTGCATTCAAAGCAGCAATGCCCACCCTTGCTAGAGAGAGTCATTCTAGAACTTTGCTTTGTCAATACCTTAGGTCCTTTGGCCTCTGGGTGGCACTTGTTTTCCCCAGGGCTGGGGCTAAAGATGAGGATTGGGGGTTGATAGGACCTCCTAGTGCAGTGACAGCAGCAAAAGCTAAAAGACCCAGGTCCTAAAACCACTGGAGCAACTGTGTTTCAATCAACTGAGCCTCTATTTATTCATCTGCAAAATGAGCTAATTAGACCCAGTTCCCTCTGGGACTGTGACAGTTTGGTGAACACATAGGTGCTCAATGGGGGTTCATTTTTTTCTTTCTTCGTTGGTGTTTTAATCCCACAGTAACGGCTGCACAGCCAAATGCAGTCTTGCCTGAAGGGTCGTCCCCAGGCAGCTCTGGGGGAAAACACATCTTCTTTCTCCCCTCCCAGGCAACCCTGGGTTGGTGTTGAGAGGATCTTGGCACCCTGGCCCACCTTCATTTGCCAACCTCACACCAGGGGTGGGCCAGAGGCCAGATCCTGGCACAAGCACCTGGTGGGATAACTCAAGCCAAGGGTTCCCCCTACCTTGCAGGTTGGATGTGAGAGGTCATCTGCTGAGCCTAAGGGGCTTACCATGGGGCTCCACCCCAACTGCCTCACACCACAGGGGTGGAAACTGAGCCCAGAGAAGGGACCAGAGCACGTCACACGACATGTTAGTGGCTGAAACTTTAATCTCCCATCCTGATCTCACGTAAAGCACTCTTTCCACAGTTTTACTTTCAAGAGAGGCCTGCAGGGAAAGTAAAACTGTGACCCAAGCCTTGTATTTTACAGGACAAAGGTTGTCACAACCAGATCCCTGCCTGCCACTTACAAGGGAAAGGACAGACAGACCAGCACACCTTCCTCTCCCGCCCGTTGTGGTTCCCCACCTCTGGGAGCCTAGACACCATGCAAATCTCCAAGCATCTGGAGTAAGAACTGGAATTTTTTTTTTTTCTGGACAGATTCTCTAATAGAAAATAGATTCTTTAGTAGAAACACCTGATAGCTGCTCATGAGAACCAATAGTTAAATAATCAGGAATTTCATGACCCAGTTATTAAACCACCAGTGCCAGAAATCCACCATGATGGTAATGTTTACACTGTGGAAATTGGCAAACAGTACAAATCAGGGGCTGTCAGGGGTCTTTGAACTTGAACCCCAAGCTGACTTGAAAGCAGGTTGGGAAAACTTTGCTGAAAATAAATAACCCAAGCTAGTTTAAATCATAATGTCTGAGAATGCCTAGAGGAAGCTTATATTACCTCAGGCCAATAGTAAGACTGAGAAAATAGAGCACCTCTCTGGCCTTCCAACAAAGGTGCATATGCAAAAGATAGGGTTCAAAGAATCCCAAGTTCCCAGGAAGACTGGATAGAGAGAGACAGGGTAAGCATGAGAGGGTTGATAAAAAGCTGGTGTTGACTTGCGGCACCTGTGGCTCAAGGATTAGGGCGCCAGCCCCATATACCAGAGGTGGCGGGTTCAAACCCGGCCCTGGCCAAAAGCTGCAAAAAATAAATAAATAAAGTGACGGTTAAAAAAAAAAAAAAAAAAAAGCCAGTGGTGTGTTAAAGTAAAGCGGGAGGGAGAAGCTAGTTCTATTCACACTAAACCAGGTTTCGTAGTCTAACTGCCTGCTCAAAAAGTGTAATCCCTTCCATCTGTTACGTCTTGAACCCACAGCCTGTCTGGGCCCCTCCTGTGTCTTCTCATCTTTTGTGGTTTTGAATAACCCCCAGGGATTGTCTGTATGCACCCACCATAGCCCTGGATTCTCTAGGACTGAGATGTGGCACCCTGTTAAGAAGACAACCTATCTACTTCCCACAAGGGACCGACCGACCTTCCTTCCTTCCTTCCTTCCTTCCTTCCTTCCTTCCTTCCTTCCCTCCTCTTTCTCTTTTTTTCTTTTTCCTTCGAAAGCTGGTTCACCAGCGCACCACTATAAATACATACAGAAAGGTGCACACATCGTACAGCTCTGTGAATTTTCACAAAATGAACACATGCACCCTAGAACTCTCTCCGTGTGCTCTCCTAGTCACCACTCCAGGCCAGCCATTATCTTGACCTCTGTCACCGCAAATTAATTTCACCTGCTTTTGGACTTTATATGTATGGAGTCACACAGTATGCTTTCTTTTGTGTCCAGCTCCTTTTTTCAACATTATGTTGTGATTTTCACCTATATTATAGATCATGTATTGTCACCACTATAGATAGCAATTCATTGTGTGAATATATATACCGCAAATACCTTATCCATTCTATTTTAGCGTGTTTCAGTTCTGGGTGACGAATGTGAATGAATGTGAATGAATCGTGGTGCTGTGAGCATTCTAGTACAGCGCTATCCAACAGAACTTTCTACAATAATGAAAATATTCTATATCTTCACTGTCCAGTATAATAGTTACTAGCCATATGTAGCTATTGAGCATTTGAAATGTGGCTGGTGTAAGTGAGGTACTAAAATTTTATTTCAAATTAATTTGAATTTAGATAGCTACTTGTGGCTGTGGCTATCATATTGGACCGTAGAGTTCTATTACTTGGTGAAGATATGGGTGCTTTTCTGTTGAAGAATGCTTTCCACCTAGGAGTGGAATTTCTGAGTTTTAGGGTAGGCGTAAGTTTGACTTTAATAGACAGAGCTAAATAATTTTCCAAAGTGGCTGTACTAATTCATATTCCCACCAGCAATGTATGAGCGTTCTAGTTGCTCTCCATGCTCACCAACACTTGGTATTGTCTGGATTTTTGTCATTTTAGCCATTCTCATACATAGTAGAAATATCACACCATGGTTTTAATTTGAATTTCTCTGGTGACCAAATATCATTTAGCACCTTGAATAGTCTCATTTGTGAAGTGATTATTCAAATCTTTTGCCTACTTTTCTATTGGATCCTCTCATTATTGATTTCCAGGAGTTCTTTATATTATGAATAGGAATCCCATGTTGGATTCATGGAATATGAATCCCATGATATGGATCCCATGTCCCATATCATTGCAAAAATTGTCCCCCTCTCTGTGGACACCTCCCTCTCTTTTGTTCCCATAATAGTGTCTTTAGATTAATGAGTATTCTTAATTTTATATATATGTAATATTTATTAATTTTGTATATGATTATTCACTTTGTGCATATTTAACTTCAAAATATAGAGAACATAAGATTATTAAATATCCATTGGACATGTTAAGAATGGGGTTTTTTGGCTCAGTGCCCATAGCTCATTGGTTAGGGCACTGGCCACATGCACTGGGGTTGGTAGGTTCAAACTCAGCCCGAGCCTGCTAAACAATGACAACAACAACAAAAAAAGGCCAGGCATTGTGGCAGGTGCCTGTAGTCCCAGCAACTTGAGAAGCTGAGGCAAGAGAATCACTTAAGCCCAAGAGTTTGAGGTTGTGTGAGCTGTGACACCACAGCACTCTACTGGGGGTGACATAGTGAGACCCTGTCTCAAAAAAAACAAAATAAAAAAAAGAACAGGGGTGTTTTATTGCTGCAATGGAAAAAACAAAATTTTTTAAACATGAAAGCCATCTTGGGCACATTATCCACATTAAGTTGGATAAAAGCCTTGTGAAAGAGTTTTTGTCTATTTTTATTAAATGTTCAGGTTTTAGGGTAAAATAAAATTTAAAACATTGCTCATGAAATAATTTAAACTTTTAAAAAAAATTTTTTTTCCTAAGATAAAAACATACCTTCAGTGCTTTAAAATACCAACAGTGACTATTTTACACACACAGAATGTCACAAATACCCTCTGGACAGTGAGAGTGATAGGGTTTGGCATCACTCCCATGTTATTCTTGTAAGGAAGTGTGATGGTGAATTACACCTGCAATCCTAGTGTGCTGGCATGTCTACCAAGCATAAAATCCAATTATCTAAAACAACACAACTATTAAATTCCTATACAGTATATAATTTATAACTGAATTTATATATTTGGAAATCTGTGGGGTATTCTTTAAATTCTTTTTAACTAGAAATTAACCTAGGCATTCAATAAAAACACTGAACTAAATAGTGTAACCACGAGAGTGGCAGACGTTCAAGATTTAGCTTAACAAATGTTTACCTATCATTTAGATATGAGTCTCAGCACATCCAGTGTTTGTCCTGCAGTGGGATTTGTTTTTCAGCATACAAGAAAGGCCAGCTGTTTGTGACTGTCTTATTGCAAGTGGCACAGGGATGGCAAGACAGGGAAACACAGGCAAGAAAATGTCGGCTCACAGAGCATTTTCCCTTTGCTTTGACGCTGGCTGTGATTGGTTTTGATTTAGAGTAAAATGCAAAAAAACATATAAAAGCTGCGGGCTCATGTCTGTAATCCTAGCACTTTGAGAGGCCAAGGACACTTGAAGCCAGGAGTTTGAGAGCAGCCTGAATAAGCGCGAGACAAAAAAATAAAATAGTTTGCTGGACATTGTGGCAGGTGCCTGTAGTCCCAGCTACTTGAGAGGCTGAGGCAGAAGGGTCACTTGGGCCCAGGAATTTAATGTTGCAGTGAGCTGTGATGGTGGCCCCCCACTCTAGCTATTGTAACAGAATGAGACTATCTCAAAAACAAAAACAAAAACCCAAAAATATTGGAATGAAGGTCAGTAACCTATACTGAAACATAGGTAAGCAGAGGTACCAATGGCACTGATAATATGAGTCATCATCAAAAGACAGTCTGGGTAAATACTGCACATTTCCTGTCAGCTGCTTCTAAGGGTCACATATTTTGAACTGAAAAGAAATCCTATGGGGCTTTTCACATATCACTTACTTGAAGAAAGGCTGTTTTAGGTGCCCCCTCCATTGAACAAAAGGCCTGGGTTTCAAAATTAGTTTTCTAGCATCATGACAAGACCTATTACACTCTGCTAATACTGTTTGACATTGAATTGCTGTAATTGATGGCATGACTACTCTCTTGTGTATACAGCAAAGAACAAACTTATTAGAGTGAAAAGCTAAACGTGAAAAAAAAAATGGATGATTCCATAAAGACATGAAGAAGGACATTTTTGTGTCTAGGGATCTATTAACCAGTTCCAGGCAACTGTATAGACAGATCCCTCCATGAAAGCATTCTCCAGGAACCTGGGGTAGGTTGCAAATGATGAATACATCTGAAGAATCTTCTTGCAAAAATTAACCATTTGTGAGAGCCACAGCCTGACTCTCTACATATCTCAGTCTCTGTGAAATCCTTTAACCCCCAGCCACTTTACAACTCAAAAATCTCCCACCAAAATTCTTTATTTTAACATAATCCACCTTTCCAAAAGGTTAGTACCTTTTGTGTCCTATGTAAGAAATCCAGGGTCACAAAGATATTCTCTGATGTTTTCCTCTTCAAGATTTATTGCTTTGCCTTTCACATTTAGGTCTATGTCTAAGGGATATTTTAAGAATTGCTTGTCATATACTGAGCACCTATTATGAGCAGGGATCCTGCTAGGTGGTATGTTTTGATAAATTCATAGCAGGGACTTCTGTTCCCATTACAAGGAGATGGGGCAATAAAGGCTCAGAGGCCTGACTTGTACTGTGGGTACTGCCAACAAGATGTGGGGCCAGAATTTGAAGCCAGGACTGTATCTTACTTAGCCAGAGTGCTGTCCTAGGAGGCAGCTCTGGCAGAAGAGCTCTGGACTTTGACTTCCCAGAGGAAGGTGGTTTCTTCTTCCCTGAGCACTCTCAGGCCACTCACCATCTCAGGATACTGAATGTTGGTGAACAAAAGGCCTGGGACCAGGACTGGTTTGATTCTGAAGACAACTCAGAGCTGCAAAGCAACCTGATGGGGTGGGGAAAGAGGGAATAAAGGACTTGTTCCCACACACCCCTATAACGATTTTTGAAATCCCCATTCCCTGAGTCACCTCCTGGGAAAGTACTACAAAACCCCACGGTTCAGCATGATGGTTGCAGTCAGCTGAGATCAACAGGATTTATCATGGTGAAGAAGTTTCTGTTTTTTTATAGTCTACTAGTTTGTTAACAAACTAGTTTGTTTGTTAACATTACCTACATTATGTTAATAGAGTCTCTGATCTTCAACCACACATTGCATTCCAGGAATAAGTCCTATTACTCATGATATATTATTTTCATATGTATATTTCAACCACCCTGATGCTGGTTTCTCAAGCCCCTGTAAATTCTGGGAGCTGAGGGAACCTCTGAGGATCCAAGGACAAAATCCCATCACCTTTAACATGTTTCAGAATTGGAACTCACAGGGCCCTACCTTCTGCAGGCCTCTGGCTTCAGGCCTAGGCAGCATGGTGAAATGATGGGAGTCATAATTGTTCCTTCTGCCGTAAAGGCATGAAGGGGTTAGCGAAAGCATGCCCTGACAGGGTGGCAGGTAGAGAGGTCAGTTGGCACTCAGGTTCATCGATTTCCTTTCTCATCTTTATTATTTCCTTCCTCTACTTATATTGGGTTTAATTCTTCTTTTTCTATTTCTTCAGATGAAGACATATTTTTTGAGTTGGCACCTTTCTTCTTTTCTGATATAAGTGCTGAAAGCTATAAATTTCCCTCTAAGCATTGCTTTCGCTGTATTCCATAAATTTGATGTGTTGTGGTTTTGTTTTCATGTATATTTTCTTTTCTTTTTTTTTTTTCTTCACAGTTTTTGGCCGGGGCTGGGTTTGAACCTGCCACCTCCAGCATATGGGGCTGGTGCCCCACCCCTTTGAGCCACAGGCACCGCCCCTTTTCATGTATATTTTTATTGTGATTTCTGTTTTTGTCATTATGAGACGCCTTTGTCTCTAATATTTTTTTACTTTTTAAAGCAGCGTTTTTCAACCTTTTTGATTTCATGGCCCAGTTTAACCTATAGTTACAACTTCTGCAGCACACTTAAATTATGTTGATCAAAAAATAGAGTAAAAAGAAGAATATACTTATTGTGCTTTGAACGTCTTTTGAAAATAATTTAATTAATTCTCTTTAAATTTGTTTGCGGCACACCAAAGATCCTCTCATGGCACACCAATGTGCTGTGGCACATCAGTTGAAAATCACTGTTTTAAAGTCTATTTTATCCGATATCAGCATAATCACTTCAGCTGCTTGTATGGTATATTTTCTTCCATTCTTTCACTTTCAACCCATTTGTATCTTTGAACCTAAGGAGTGCTTCTGATAGCCAGCATATAGTTGGAACTCGCCTTTTTATTCACTTTGACAATGTCTGCCCTTTAAGTGGGTTAATCCCTTTAATCCATTTATATCTTTTTAAAAACACAAATTAACTTAGCAAATCCATTTATATCTTGTTAAACACACAACTTAACTTAGCAAAATATAAATTATTTATCTGGTTAGAGTAACATCAGCTACTTTGCTATCTGTGTTCTTTCTGTTTTATGTCTTTTTTGTCTATTCCTCCTTTGCGTCCTTCTTTTGTGTTAAATAAATAGTTGAGTATATTATTTTGATTCTCCTAGGGGTATTTTACTATTTTTTAAAAATTATTTTATTTAGTTCTTGCTGTAGCGATTACATATGCATCTTACCTTATCACAACCCCCTTCAGAATAATTCTACCTCAAATCCAATAAAAACTTCCCCCCAAAATATCCCCTTTTCCTCCCCCCCACTTTTATGCTTTTATTATCTAATTCCTGAGCACACTCATAGATAGTGTCTATTGACTATATTTTCCTTTTTGTTTTTATATGGTTGTTTTTCCCCAAATATGCATTACACTCTCTTATTTCTTTGTCTTGTAATTTTGTGTTGAATGCTGGACATTTTGGATTACTACAGTACTTTTGGATTCGGACATTTTACTCTCAAGAGTTGTTGTTGTTATTGTCAGTTTGTTGTTGGTTTGTTTAGTAGCTGGCCTACCCTGAATCTGTAAATTCTGTTTCCCTAACAACATGCAGCTGCTGATGTCTCTGCTGACTTTTTTTTCCCTTGTTTTTATTTCAAAGCTTGCCTTCCTAGTGGTTGACGCAAATCTTCATAGCTCAGTGTTCAGCCAAAGAATGGTCAGAAGTTGGATTAAATCATCTTAAGCCAGTGAGGCTTCACTGTCTGCTGATGCCGGATCTGTGTTGTGTATGTAGACCGGGGAGTGCAGTGAAACTTCAGGCTGTTTTCAAGCCTGCCCCAGGTTTTAGTTTCTACTAAGCTCTCTCATACCTCTTCTGTAGGCTCCACTAGCAAGGATGTATTGGTGACGTGGGCCCACGTTTGGTTTCTGTTCTACATGCTCACAACCTGCAGTCAGCCCAGGATGTGTGAACTTATCAGGAGCCCTATAGCTGACTCACATCCTGGAACTCCCTGTTCAATCTCCAGCTAGTCCATTAGTCCATTTCTTGCCACAGACAGGACCACTTCAAGCTAGCACAGCAGCAGGCCCTCTTCATTTATTTACCACTGAGATCTCCACTTTTACTAACAGCACCTTAAATCAACTGGCAGCAGGGAAGCAGCTGGCTTTCACAGGCTGACCCACCCTGGCTGGGTGAGCGGAGGGGACTGTGGGAGCATTCCCAGGCAAGAACACCACAGACTTGCACTGTTTGTGCCTGAAGTTTAATTGTTTTCATAATAAATGCTTCTTGGGTCATCATCATATGCCTTTGGTCAATTTCTAGAGCCTGTAAGGGGTAGTTTCAAGTAACCTGGGCAATGTCACTGAAGCAGGCTCTAAAACACTACATTTACCACCTCCAAGGGACTCTGTTCCCTAAATCTTTTTGAAGCAATGCAGGAAACATATCCAAAGCAAGGTAATTATTCATTGCTACAACAGCAAGTAATGTGATGGTGACCTGCACAGACCCAAAGTCAAGTTTATTCCCCCAAATCTGACTCAGAGAGGGAATTGGTGAATCAGCTGCGTAGGATGATGCTGACGAGCACCAGAGAGCCGGGAAAGGCTGGTCTCCTTTCCTGCTGAACGTGAGAGTGTCTCTGTGTTTCCCAGGGCCCCAAATACAAAGACAAAAAGGATAAGTTGCATGATTCTTATGGTCTATAAGGAGAAAGTAGCTCTTTGGAGAAAGCAAGGCTTTTTGTGACCATCACATCTTGGAGAAAATTCTTACATGGAGCCTCAACTAGGGGATACCGAGAGGTATAGTGGATACCACCTTCCACAACACACTTGTGATAAAGCTGCTTCTTAAGCTGATCCCCTCAATGTGGGCTCTGAGGCATAAGGCGAAGCAAATCTCCAGGAACATAGTTTGGGGGAAGGGGGCTCAGCTACTGTTTGGTTCAGCTAACTCTAAGGACTAAAACCTTTCTTGTGCAGAGCAGCATGTGGATGACATGGCTTTCTTGCAATCCTCCATAATTTATTGTCTCTCCCTTGGGTGAGATAGCTGATGAAACTGTGCAGCATTCATGAATTTAACATTTTATTTGTCCATTATTCAGGAGCTTCCTGGAAAGTCCATATTATAGTCAATGGTCATTTTTCTGAGCCATGGTTTTGAGTCTCATAATGCAAGCTGGAGAGTGGGAGCTAATCCCCTAGCTGGTGCCGTGGGCCATGCCAGCACCCCCCCCCCCCCCAGTGTCTGCTTCTCAACCCAGTTGCACTGTCTCTTACTTATCAGCCATTCCCAGTGGCTCTAATGGTGTTATAGAAACCTATGTTCTTTGTAGGGGATGGTCCAAGAGCCAACTTTGGAGGGTGATAAGATAAGAGAAAATGAGGTTGAGGCTGATGGTGATTCTAGCAAGAAAGTGAGTTTGATGTGAGTTCGAATGGAATGTCTAACTCTACCATGGCTTGATTCTGTGATGTCAATCAGTTCACCATTTCCATTGCAGAAAGACAAAAAACCACTTCTGTGGTTATGAAACTGTCTCAGAGAGTTTTCCAGCCAATAAATAAATTGTTCTTCAAGCCAGTGATAAAACCTTGGTGAATGATGACAAGGTGGTAAACTTGCAGAATTTGGATATGCAGAGGAACATGTGAGTTAATTTTAGTGAGTTTATTTAAGATGCAGAATGTATCTTAATAGCGGAAGAAATCATTTTCATCTTGTATTTATAGAATCATTAAGGGCTTGTGGGTGGTCACTTATATTTTTCCAGTTATATTTTAACACAGTGGTTGAAAACCATCTGCTTGGTTTTCACTCTCCCATTACCTCTGACATGTGAAACAGGTGGAATCAGAAGTGCTCTGCCAAAGTGGGAGCAGGGAGCTCCATGATGCACCTAGATACCCCACCCCCAGTGTCAGGGCACCTATGCAGGTCCATTTGCTTTCCACAGTTTCAGAGGTTCATTGTAGTCTAATTTATATTCATGTTGTCTAGCATTTATCCAGGCATGGAGTAAGCACTTGGTGAGTGTTGATGAGTGGATGGATGGATGGATGGATGGATGGATGGATGGATGGATGGATGGATGGGCAGATGCATAAGTGGATGGATGAGCAGATGGATGGGTGATTTCATGAGTAGATCCCTGGGTAGATGGATGGGTGGATTCATGAGTGAATTGATAGGCGGTTGGGTGGGTGGATGGATGGGTGAATGGATTAGTGCATGGATGGGCAGTTAGGGGGCAGATGGATGGGTGAATTCAAGGGTATATGCATGGGTAGCTGGATAGGTAGATGCATGGGTAGATAGATGGGGATGGATAAGTGGATGCATAGGTGAATGCATGGGTAGCTGGATGGGTAGATGCATGGGTAGATAGATGGGGATGGATAAGTGGATGCATAGGTGAATGCATAGGTGGATGGATAGGGGATGGATGAGCAGATGCATAGATGGATGGATGGGCAGATGGATGGGTGAATTCGGGGGTGGATGCATGGGTGGATGGATGGGGATGCATAGGTGGATGGATGAGCAGATGCATGAGTGAATGCATGGGAAGATTCATGGACTGATGGATGAGTGGATTTATGGTTGGAACCATGCCCAGATGCATAGACAGATGGATGGATGGATGAATGTGTGGATGCATAGGTGGATTGGTCAGTGGCTTCATGGGTGGATGAATGAGCAGGTGCATGGTCAGGTGCATGGCTGGATGCCTGGGTGGATGGCTGAGTAGGGAGATTTGTAGGTGGATGGATGGGTGGATGCATGGACTGGAAGGTGAATGATTGAGTGTATGATGAGTAGATGCCTAGGAAAATGCCTAGGAGGATAGATGATTTGTTTGTTGAGTGAATTGATGGATAATTGATAAATAGGTGAATGACTTCACATTCCATTCCTCCTTTCCACCATACTCTGCCCCACTCCCCATGCCACACGTGGCCATGTTAAGATGTCAGGACCATGACACAACATTAGTTAACTTCTTGTAGAAATACATCCCCAGTGTAAGAAGAATCTTGAATACCAAATACCCTTTTACCCACCCTATGATCCTAACATTCAGCTACCATCAAGGTGACATCCTACAGCCTTACCCCAGGAGCACCCCCTTTCCCAAGATCTGTGGAAACTGCATGCCTGTGTTCCTGCCTATGCTCCTTTCCCGAACTCATTCTGCTGTTTTGTCCTTCGACACCCATCTCCTCTGAGATGTCATTGTCCTGCTCTCAGTTCTCTAACATCCCTCCACCCGTCTACTGGTGACCAGAGGATGGATACCAGCAGGAGAGCTGAGAAGTCACGCAGAAAAGGGAGGGGACTCAGAAATGCCAAAGCCACGAGCCCAACCATGTGCCCCTGCCAAGCCCCTCTGCAGGTCCCTGCTGGGAGTAGCTGATGGTGAGCAGAGGGAAGACAGTGCCTGACCATGTTCACAACATTCCCTCCGGTCACTCCAGCCGCCCCCCACAGTTCCAGCAGTGGAGGAAGAGTGCACTGCTGAAACCAGACTTGCCAGGAAAGTGGACCCATGACAAATGTCTTTAGAATCTTTGTGACAGGAGCCATCAGTCAGATGAGCCCTTGGCCCCTCCCTTCTCCCTGAAAACAACATCTCTGAGGGAGTGGGCAGGATTGGCAGTCTGAAGAGGTTGACTCAGCACCCCATGTCTTCATGCCTTCCCTTTGTCACAGGGCTCAGGTAGCTTCAGGCTGCAAAGAGCACTTCCCTGTACCCAGACAGAGGAGCCGTGGAGCTGCCTGCATGCTCTTGTCAGCAAGGGCTTAGGAGCCTCAGTTTCCCTGCCCTGCATATTTCCCAGCTTTCCCATAGTTGAGCCAGCCCTGGCTTCTTCCCCCTGACATAGACATGAATCTCACCGCCTCCCCTCATAGTTCCTGATCCCTCCTCTTCCCCTCCCTCAAACCTCTATTTACCTACCCTGGAGGGAGGGCAGTTCAGGATGAGTGTCTCCTTGGACAGGTGGCCAGCAGGACCAGAGAGGGCAAGAGGCATGCCCAGGTCCTACGTGAGTGAGTGGTAGCCCCAGGAACAGAAACCAGTTCTCTAGCCCCCTCTCCATCGCCCCCTCCATCCTGCTCTTTTCTTGTTTTGTGCCACCGTTTGACAAATTATAAGACAGGCCTGGGTTCAGATCCCAGATCTGCCACAAAACTAGCGGGGCAATCGTGAGCACGTAACTTTAGCTCACCAAGACTCAATGTCCTCTCTGTAAATGGGTGTGGCCATCTACACCGAGAGGAAGCAAGCCCAAGACCCAGCCCCACATCCAGGTCGGGGTTATTTCGGTTCTTCCAGTTCACACTTCTCAGTCCCAGCCCTGGACCAGAAGTCTGGAGGTGCCAGAGCTGGCTTCTTCCTGGCACAACGGTGGCCCATGGTCCTAGACACCAATTGAGCCTCATGGGGGCTTTGGAACCCCTTCTGCAGATTGAGAATGACACCAGCGCTGTCTCTGAAGCCTGCTCGGGGCTCTAGAAACTCTCTGAGTTGTCCTGTGGTCCTGAGTGTGCTCACCTACTGTGTGCTCAGCTACAGCTCGTGGAAAGCTGTGGGCTAAGCCTGCTCTCCCCCCAGCTTCAGTTCATGTGGGTCCCATGTCCCTGCCCATCTATCCTGCCATCTGCAGGCAGGGGGATCTCCTAAAACACTCTGACTGTGCCCCTATTTTCCCTTGAGATAAAGGATACCTCTTGATTTGACCTTCAAGAGCCCTCACGGGCTAGCCCCTCCCAGCTCCTCCAACTGCAGCCCCCACCAGATCGCTCCTCCTCTCATAATTCCTCAAATGCGCTGAATCCTCCTCGGAGACCCCAACTTCCTTCTCTTAGCAGAATTTGCCAGACTGATTTATCAAAGATCTGTAGCCCACCCTGGACCTGGCCTCCTTAATTTTAAGACCTGACTTACTCTCCTGATGAAAGCATCTATTCTGTTAGCAGCTTAACTCCCATGGTTGGACTAGGGGATTGGGTGAGGATGGGCCAGCGGGTGAGAGTGACTGGGAGCCGCTCGTCAGCCCTCCGCCACTCCATGCACTCAAGCACTGACTCCCCTTTGTGGTGCTAGGATGGCACCTAAGAGTCCTTTCCCTGCCAGAACTGCCCAGGATGCTGGGCAGAGGGAGAACAAGACAAGGACAACACAGACCCACCCCCTGGGGGCTTCGGTCCACGTGAAGCAGGGTGGTTAACAGCCAGTTCAGGAAAGGCAAACAGCAGTCGAGATCTAAGTCTGGCTCCATTGGTGTCACTAGCTCTGTGCTCTGTCCCCCCATCTGCAGAGTGGAGGAAAGACCATCCCCACCTCTCAGGATTGCTGCAAAGATTAAAAGAGAGAATCCTGCGTGGAAAGGGATTAGAGCCTGACTGATGCACGGGACATGCTTGGTGATTTCGAGTGCCCTTGTTGTCAGCACAGGTCGCTCCCTGTGATCTAGAACCGATCTGGAGGTAGATACACACAGAGCAGGGGCCCCCAACCCCACCCTGGGTTGTGTCCTCTGCCCTATCTGCCTGCCTACTGTGGTCCATCTCTTCCTGAAACACACAGCCTCCTGTCTCGGAAACCTTGGTGTCTATCAGCAATGCTCATCTGTTGATGTGCCCTCATCTTGAATAAACCCCAGGTTACTGAGCCAGTTCTGTCTACATGCATACCACGTGGCCCAGAGGAAGCAAAATATCCTTATAGGGAAAGGGAATTTTTACTTTCACAAGATTCAAAAAACTCCCAGTGCACTGTGCCTGGTAGCCACAGAATAGCATCTTGACCAAGAGCACAGGCTTCAGCTTTCCACTGACCCAGGTGCTGTGTGATCTGGGGGAAGTTACTTAACCTCTCTGAGGCTGTTTCCTAGCCTATTAACTAGAGATGCCATCAGAGGCCATCATGAGGATTAAATGAGATAAGAGTACAGGAAAAGGACTAAGCATGGTGTGGGGCAGAGGAGGGTTCAGGGGATGGTGTTGGGGGAAGGTGGCCTCTCAGAGAAGAGCCTGTATTTTAAGGTATAGTTTCTACTTGATCATCGCACCTTTATGGAAGCTACTTGGGAAGAAATTTCAGGATGGAGACAAAGCCCATTCCATCTTCTGTCCTTGCTGCAGCTGAAGTACAGGGAGGCTGAGGGTTGGAAAGAGGGAGGGGTGCTGTCATCATGTTATTTCTCTGCAATCATATTTATCTTGTTGATAAAATGGGCCCTGGGTTGAGAAATTGGAAGAGTATCCCTCATAATTTACAGCAGTGCCTACTGTTGCAGGTCGCGATGATGGGGACATTAATTTCCCAGCCGGCCATGCAGGCAGATGCCTGCGCCAACTGGCTCCATGCACAGGCACGGGTGATGCCATCTCCTGCCCAGTTGGTGGTGAGCCTCGTGCTGCAGATGGGGGCAAGGCCCTCATCTGCTTGTGAGGGAGGTGAAGGGACAGCGTCTCTAAGGTGACCCGCGGAGTGGCCCCTCCGTGACAGATTCTGAGTGCTGTGCAGGGCAGGGAACCACACCCACATATCCAAACCTGGGTTTGCAGTCTGCACACCTGCAGCCCTGCCGTGCCCAGCTCTCTAGCAGCATGTGTGCCTTGGACCCTGGGGTGACCAGTGTGTCCCAAACCACTGCAGCAGCTGGAGTCAGAACAGGACATTCCAGATCCCCACAGGGGGCAAGGATCTTGGAGCCAGCTCACTATTCCACAGCAGTGTGAGCCCCACACCCCCCCACCCTCCCCACAGAGAGCTGGCATCCCTCACACTCCCCGGTCCCACACGCCCTGCTCCTGGCTCCGAAAGTGAGAGGCTGCAGGACAGAGAGGAGGAAGGTGGCCTTTGGCTCAGGAATGGGAGTGGAGTGAGCTATGATCACACCAGATGAATGGCAGCCAAAAGCTCCATTTTCTGACCAGCTGTGGCTGGTAATAGTGGTGGCATGGAGTGCTGTATTGCAAAGGATGCTGAAGATGCCTTCTGGGCAAACAGGAAAGAGACCGGTGGTCAACTAGTAATGTCTGCCGTTGGGCTGAGCGCGGTGGCTCACGCCTGTAATCCCAGCACTCGGGAGGCTGAGGCGGGTGGACTGCCTGAGTTCACAGGTTTGAGACCAGCCTGAGCCAGAGCGAGACCTAAAAATAACCGAGCATTGTGGCGGGCGCCTGCAGTCCCAGCTACTTGGGAGGATGAGGCAAAAGAATCACTTAAGCCCAGGAGTTTGAGGTTGCTGTGAGCTATGACGCCACAGGCACTCTACCAGAGATAAAGTGAGACTCTGTCTCAAAAAGTAATAATAATAATGTCTTCCATTGACATAGATTTAGGAAATGGTGGCAGGCATGCTATACATCAGCCAAGGACTGATTTCTTCCAAGCTGAGGTCAGACAGGACCATTTAAACCAGTTCCTTTTGCTTGGGAGAAAGAGATGGAGGGAAGCCTCACCTTGCCACCTTTTTTATCTGTGAGACTTGAAGAAAAATGGAAAACTTTAGTTTATAGTAGCTGACAGCCAAAGGAATAAAAATGGGAGGTTGGCATTTCATCCAAAACTAAAACTGTCAACAATCAGTCAAAAACTAGAGAAAAAGCCTTGGGCGTCTCCTATAGCTCAGTGAGTAGGGCGCTGGCTCCATATACCAAGGGTGGCGGGTTCAAACCTGGCCCCGGCCAAACTGCAACAAAAAATAGCCGGGCGTTGTGGCAGATGTCAGTAGTTCCAGCTACTCAGGAGGCTGAGGCAAGAGAATCGCCTAAGCCCAGGAGCTGGAGGTTGCTGTGAGCTGTGATGTCACAGCACTCTACTGAGGACAATAAATTGAGACTGTCTCTAAAAAAAAAAAAAAAAGGGAGAGATACAAATTCTAGCCTAATGGGGGAGACAGACACATAGCTTACTAAGTCCACTGTGATTCACCCAGGTGTCCAACAAATATTTAATGAGCACCTATTACCTGCCTGGCACCTGGATAGGTGGTACAGATTTAGGCAGTAAGCAAGTCAGAACAGGTGGGAGCTAACAATCTAACAAGGTGGGCAGGGAGTCAACAAGTAAATAAATAAACAGCATGTTGAGAAATTGTGAGAAGCGCTGCTTGAAGAAGTTCCATGGGGTGATAAGATACACAGTAGGGTGGAGGCCAGTCAGAGGCAACCTCTCTGAGGAAGTGACTTTTAAGGGAAGATCTAAAGGATGAGAAAGAGGCAGCTGTGTTCTATTGGAGGGTGATTATGAATAGTACTACTATGACTATTAATACACAACTTCTGTGGAGACATAGGTTTTTATTTTTCTTAAGTGTTGTATACCAAGGAGCATATACCTGGGGGTGCAGTTGCTGGATAATGTGGTAATTACGGTTAACCATTTGAGAACTGACAGAATGTGTTTACAAAGCAGCTACACCATTTATATCCCTACCAGCAGTTTATAAAGGTTCAGTTTCTCCACATCCTCACCGACACTTAATATTACCTGTCTTTTGATTATCATAAGCACAAAACGGTATCGCATTGTGGTTTTGATTTGCATTTCTCTGATGGCTAATGATGTCAAGCATCTTTTCATGTGCTCATTGGCCAGTCGTATCTTCATTGGAGAAATATCTATTCAGCTCTTTTGCCTGTTTTTTAATTGGGTTGCCTTTTTATTGAGTTGTAATAGTTCTTTGTATATTCTAGATACAATTATTTTATGAAATAAGCAATTTGCTAATATCCGCTCCCATTCTATATGTTGCCTTTTTGCTGTCTTGATGGTGTCCTTGAATGTACAGAATTAATTTTCATGTTTACCTATTTTTCTTTTGTTTCTTGTGCTTTTGGTGTCAAATCTAAGAATCATTTGCCAAATTCAAAGTCATGAAGACTTACCCCTATGTTTTCATCTAAGAGTTTTATAGTTCTAGATCATACACAATGGTGTTTGATCCATTTTGAGTTAATTTTTTTATGGCGTGAGGTAGGGATCCAACTTCATTCTTTTCCATATGAGCATACAGTTGTCCCACCACCATTTGTTGAAAAGATTATTCTTCCTCCCATTTAATTGTCTTGGCAACCACACTGACAATCCATTGGCCATAATTCAGTTCTAGTCCATTTATCTATATGTCTATCCCTATACCACACTATCTTGATCACTGTAGCTCTGTAGTTACGTTTTGAAATCAGGAAATATGAGTCTTCCAACTTTTTTCTTCTTTTGAGGTTATTTTGTCTATTCTTGGTCCCTTGGATTTTCCTATGAATTTTAGGATCAGCTTGTCCATTTCTGCAAAAAAGTCTGAGACTTTGATCAGCATTGTGTTGAATCTGTAGATCAATTTGGGGAGTACTGTCATCTTAACAATATTTAGTCCTCTAAACTATAAACATAGGATATCTTTCAAGAATTAAAACTAAAAGAAAAAATAAAATGCCTTTCTATTTATTTGGGTCTTTAACTTCTTTCAAAAATGTTTTATAGTTTTCAGAATATAAGTTTTGCACTTCTTTTGTTAAATTTACTCCTAAGTATTTCATTCTTAATTTTACTTTAGTTTTGCTGATTACTACCATATAAATATATAGTTATCCTCATATGCCGTTCTAGTAGCCTGCAACCTTGATGAATTGTTTATTAGCTCATTTTTTTTTAATGGCTTCCTTAAGGGTTCCTATATACAAGATCATGTCATCTGCAATTGTAGTTTTATTTCTTCCTCTACAATATGGATGTATTTGTTTGTTTCATTTTCTTGCCTAATTGTCCTGGCTAGAATCTCCAGCACAATCCTGACCAGAAGTGGCAAGAATGGACATTCTTCTCTTTATCCTGATCTTAGGAAGAAAAGTTTTTCTCTTTTACCATTTAAATATGATGTTATCTTTAAGTTTTTCATAGATGTTCTTTATCAGGTTAAGGGATTTCCCTTCTATTTTTAATTCATTGAGTGTTTTTATCATGAAGCATCATTGAATTTTGTCAAATGCTTTTTCTGCATCTATTTTGATAATGTAGTGTTTTTTTACCATAGTCTATTATGTGGTGTATTACTTTGATTGATTTTTAAATAGTTAAACCTGTCTTGCTTTCTTGGGATGAATCTCACTTAGTCTTAGTATATAATCCTTTTTATTATCATTGGATTCAATTTGCTAGTATTTCATTGGAGATTTTTGCATCTATATATGTAAGAGACAATGTTCTGTAATTTTGTTTTCTTGCGATGTCGTGTTTTTAGTATCAGAATAATGCTGCCTCATAAAATGAGTTAATAAGTGTTCTCTCCTCTTCTATTTTTAGAAAAAAAGTGAAATTAATTTCTTCTAGGTTTTTTATTGTGGTTTTAATATATACATATATACACATATGTATAAAATGTAAAACATACTATTTTAACCATTTTTAAGTGTATAGTTCAGTGATGTTAAGTACATTCACATTGTTGTGTAACCATCACCATCTTCCATCTCCAGAACTTTTTTCATCATCCCAAACTAAAAACCTGTACCTGTTAAAGTTATTTATTCTTTAAATATTTGGTAAAATTCACCAGTGAAGTTCCTGGTTCTGGTCTGTTCTTTGTGGAAAGTATATATATATTCACACACACACACACACACATACATATATACATATATATGAGTATGTATATATGTTTTATATACATATATAAAACTACAATTGCATATATATGTATATATGCATGTGTGTGTGTATTACTGATTCAATTTATGCACCTGTTATAGGTCTATTCAGAGTTTCTGTTTCTTGAGTCTATTTCCTTAGTTTTGTATATTTCTAGGAATTTGTACATTTCACACAAGTTATCCAATTTGTTGGCATATTAATTGTTCATAGTATTCCCCAAGAATTCTTATTTCTGTAAGGTCTTTGGCAATGTCCTCTCTTTAATTTCTGATTCTATTACTTTGAGTGTTCTCTTTTATTTAATATTATTGTTGTTTTTGTTGTTGTTGCTGTTTGGCTGGGGCCAGTTTCAAACCCACCACCCTGGGTATGTGGGGCCGGCACCCTACTCACTGAGCCACAGGTGCCACCCTTGAGTGTTCCCTTTTTTTTGGTTATTCTATTGAAGGGCTTGTCTATGTTGTTAATCTTTTTAAAGAACTAACTTCTGTTTTCATTGATTTTTCTCCATTGTTTTTCTAATCTCTATTTCACTAATTTTCACTCTAATCTTTACTATTTCCTTCCTTCTACTTGCTTAGGATTTTATTCTTTTACTAGCATCTTGAGGTAGAAGGTTAAGTTGTTTATTGGAGATCTCTTTTTTACTTTTTTAATGTGATATAAATTTACAAATATAAATTTCCCTCCAAACACTGCTTTAGCTGCATCCCACAAGTTTTATTGCAATGTCATTTTAACTCATCTCAAAGGATTTTCTAATTTCTTTTACGATTTCCTCTTCACTCATTGGTTATTTACTGGTGTG
Source organism: Arctocebus calabarensis (assembly GCA_963573935.1). Taxonomy (NCBI): domain Eukaryota; kingdom Metazoa; phylum Chordata; class Mammalia; order Primates; family Lorisidae; genus Arctocebus; species Arctocebus calabarensis. The sequence goes on from CAUYON010118782.1 coordinate 48,397, forward strand.
TTAACTTCCACATATTTGTGAATTTCACCAATATTTTTCTATTAATTTCAAATTCTACTTCATTATGATCAGAGAACATATTTTGTACAATTTCAATAATTTAAAATCTACTGATCCTAGTTTTATGGCTTAACATATGGCTTATCCTGGAAAAAGTTCCACATGTGATTAAGAAGAATGTTTATTCTGCTGTTGTTGGGTGTAATGTTCTATAGATGTCTGTTATGTCTATTTGTGTGTAGTGTGTTTATGTCAAATTTTTTTATTGATCGTCTGTCTAGTTTTTGTTTACCTTGTTGAAATGGATATATATATAATGTGTACATATATGTACTGAAGTCTCTAACTATTATTGTTGTGCTATATGTATTTCCCCTCAATATTTTAGCCGTTACTTCATATATTTTGGGACTCTGTTATTAGGTGCATGTATGTTTATAATGGTTATAATTTCCTCATAGAAAGCCTTTTTATAATTGGATCGTTTAATGAATTCACATTTAATGATATTATTGATACAGTTGGATTTACATCTGCTATTTTACTTTTTGTCTTATATATGTCTTGTGTATAGCTCCAAGGATAAAATGAGCTCTTAACACTGATCCCATATGTAGTAGGGGCTCTGAAAACAGTGGCCTGTATTTGGGCCTCCAGCAGTCACAGGAATCCACTTACCCCAGCATGCTTACATCAAAGTCGGGAAGCAGGCATGCCTAGTCAAAGCCACTGGGAGCTCCTCCCTAGTGCATGCCTCTCTAGCAGAGCATCTTAGAGCTGAAGCAAAGGCTTAAATCTCGGGCTGGGATCACATACTGGCCCATCCTAATAAGCCAGTCCCTCCTGATGAAGGTCAGTAAGCTTCAAGAACCACTAGCTGGGCCAGAGAAAGCTCCCAGGACATGTTTCTAGCCCCAGCTAAAGTCCTGAGTTTGTACTTCAACATCTGTTCCTGCCACAGGCTAGGTGTGATTGAGGCTTTTGGAACCAGTGCTAGGAAGGAATGAGAAGGGAGCAGCAACTCAGCCGAGTGTCCAGCCTCTGACTGGTAGATGTCCAGGCCCTCACTTGGGAAATATAAGCCCTCCTGCACCATCTAAATTCTGCTTGATTACCTCCCAAGACAGAGGACTACTTACCCTGAGTCAGCTCAAGGCCTCCCTGCCATTTCCTCATCTGGTCTCACGTATGGAGCCACTCATTCAATACATGCACTGGGCACCTTTGGTGTGCCAAGCCCAGTTGCTGAATTTGAGGACACAGAAAGCAATCAAACAGAAGTCCTGGAAACCACACGTGATCATATGCAACAAATGCACAGCAAGGGGTTGGACCTGGGCTCTGGGAGAACAGGCAAGGAGACCCCTCTCGGAACAGGGCCTGGGAATGCTCTGACATCTTCCCATGCTTGCTCCTGACTCTGTGGTCCACTTAGTGTCTGAAGCCGGCTCCCTACAGCTGAGAGATCAGGCTGGCAGCCTCAGGAAGGACTCAGACCTAGGACAAGGTAGGCTGGAGAGTGAACCCTGGACTTTGAAGCTAGACGTAGGTTCAGGCATGGCTCTGCCACAGAGTAACTGGGTGACCTTGGGGCAGTCACTCGCCAGGGCTGAGCCTCAGTTCACACATCTGTAAAAGGGAAAACTGCATCCCTGCATCCCTCCAGGCTGAGATGGAGGGAATTAAGTGGCACTCCTAGGCACTCACTAACATCTGTCCCTAAGGGAGGCAGTGGGTGCCTGTAGCTGTCCCTGGCTGACTGACACCTCCCCAGGACCCTGTATCCCAAAGCCCTGGAGAACAAATTGGCCAGTTCCCAGGAGCTTCCTTCTGTAGAGCTCTCAGGGACCCAGCTGCTAGTCCTAGAGGAGATTCTTGCACCCTCCCCTTACTCTCACGCACCACACCACTTCCTGGAAGTCCCCTCCCACTTCTCTCTGCCTTTTCCTGCCTGGAATGCCTTCCCCTGTCTTCCCTGAGCTAACCAGTCCTCAGGCAATCACCTCTGCTTCATCTCCTCTGATAAACCTCTGAATTGATCCAACCCTCTCCTCCTGGCCCTCAAGCCTGCCTGAGGCCAGCAGAGTAGTTCTTCATACTCTGTCCCCCTTGAACATCCACACCCCTTCCCAAGACATTCGTAAAGCCATTTTGATCTTTCAGCCTCATGTCTTGGGGGACTAGACTCCTTGTTTAGCACTCAAGAGTCTCAGATTCAAGCCTCAGATCTGCCACTAGAATGCTGTGTGATCTTGGACAAATCCATTGCCCTCTCTGAGTTTCCCTTTTCCTGTCTGTGAGTTAATTCAGCTCCTAGGGTTTCGTTGAAGTGAAGGGGTAGACGGCCCCCACTCCCAGAGGTTCCTGCAGACAGTGGGGTGTAACTCCCTTCATCCCTGCCAGGAGTGCCCAGGATACAACCCATGGGCTTGACTCCCAACTGTTCTTCATTTATTCAGGGGTGGAGAACTCAGGGCAGCAGGGGTGGAGGAGGAAGGTGTGTAGTAGGCCTGGGGCCCTACTCAGTGTCCTCTCCCTCTATCCACAGTAGCACGATACAACCGTACCAGCTACTTCTACCCGACATTCTCAGAGAGCTCAGAGCACAGTCATCTGCTCGTGTCCCCTGTGTTGGTGGCAAGTGCCGTCATAGGTGTGGTCATCATCCTCTCCTGCATCACCATCATCGTGGGCAGCATCCGCAGGGACAGACAGGCCCGGCTCCAGCGGCACCACCACCGCCACCGCCACCACCACCACCACCACCACCGGCGGCGGCACCGACACCGCGAGTACGAGCACGGCTACGGTGAGCTGCCGCCCAACCCAGGCCCTGGGACCTTGGCCTTCCATCAGATGGTGATTGATAGTAGAGGCAGCTCTGCCAGGGGTGGGCAAGGTAGTCAGGGAGGGCACCCTGGAGGAGTCTCAGGTGGCCAGGAAGAGCTCACAGGTGCCACCGTGATGTTCGCAGTGGCATGAGAGGAACTCAGAGCGAGGCTGAGGGCAGAAGGAAAGTGTGTCACTATTCCAAAGCCCCTGCCTTGCTGGTCCAGAAGATGGAGAGATGGAGGGACCAAGGGATGGGTGGGTGGATGGATGGAGGAATAGAGGGAAGGAGGTATGATTGGGATGGGGGGATGAAAGGATGAGGCATTGAGTGGAAAAATCAGTGGGAGGATGGAGATAGGTGGGTGGAGGGGATGAATGGATAAATGGATGGATGGAAGAGCAGATGAATGGAGAGATAGAGGAATAGGGGAATGGAGGATGGGGAGATGGGTGGGTTGAGTGGGATGCATGAGTGGGTGGGTGGAGGGGTGGAGGGGTGGAAAGATAGGAGAGCAGGGGGATGGGCAGGTGTGGGTGGGTATATGAAAACATGGACAGATGAATGGATGAAAGGAATGATGATTGAATTAAAGCTGTCCCCGGAGAGTCTGCAGAGTGCAAATAGAACTGATTTGAGGTCTCCCAATTATGAGAATCAGCCGTTAGCAGAGTCGGTGGCTAATTCTTAGGTGACTAGTCCCACAAGTTTCCATCTGGCCAGAATGCAACCACCTGGCTCTGTCTCATTCCTGGAAGGGGCCGGTTGTCTAAAAGCAGCAGGAAGGAACTCAATTCATTCAATTTCCAGACAATTTTCAATGACTGGAAAAAGCCAAGCCCCTCTTGCTTCTCTTACTCCCTCCCTCAGTCCACTGCTCCTGTCACCAGGCAGGGAGGCCCCTTGACTCTGTGGATGAAATGACTTGAGCGTCCTGGGATCCAGAGCCAAGGCAGGACCTGAGGGGCTGACCCCTTCAGGCAGGAAGAGCGGGGGCGGAGGGGGGGGAAGGAAACATTTAAAAAATAGATTTAACTGAATCTGATCAGCCCTCCTCCACTCCCGTAACACATCCTGATTAACCAGCAGGTTGGGCCCATTTCCTCTCCCCTTCTCAGAGTTAATTGGTTAAGGAAGGAACGAAGGGGTACCTGAAGCCAGTGAACGGAAGTCTGGTAGTGATGACCGATGTGTACATTTCGTTCATCATCTCTTTGGGCCAAGTCCTCACCATGGTCCAAGGGAGTGGCTACTTTTTGTCACCCTTCCCACTTACAGATCAGGAAGTTGAAGTTGGAATAGTTAAGTAACAGGCCTGGGGCCACCCAGCCAGCAAGTAGTGGGTGCCAGACCTGAGCCCAGGCAGCCTGAGTTGGGTGCCCACAGGAGGCACCTGGACAGTCCCTCCCAGGAGAGAGATCAGAAGGTGAGAGCGACACTGTGGGCCACCCCACAGGTCAGGGCAGGGTCTGGCAGACACACCCACAGCCAGGGTGGATGTGCTCAGATCCCGAGGCTGCTCCTCTGGGAGGGTGGTTAGGACCAGAAGAGCCAGAGGCTGGACAAGACACAGAGCACATCAGAGGGACAAGTCAGGGGGCCCGCAGCCACTGTGGAAGAAAGACACAGCAGGTTAGTGGTTTGCTCTACCCCGGGGACAGAAGAAGGGTCAGCAGTAATAAAACAGATGTGGAAATTCAGCCGACCTAGTCCCCAAGTCTCCCCAGGAAGATAAGCCAGGAGCACTGCCAGGGCCAGGCTTGGTCTGCCCACCCTGGCATCCCCTGCCCGCCCCTGGGGAGTCCAGGGCTCCTGACCAGAGCATGCCCGCCCCTAAGAGGAGCCCAGACACCAGCCTCAGCCTCCCCGACCCCAGGAGCGTGCTGGGCAGCACCTGCAGGGCCAGTCTTCCCGCCTGCCCCTCACACTGCCTGACCCTTTGCTCAGCTGCCACTGCCCCTCTCCAACCCGCAGTGTGTGCTCCTGCTAACCGCTGCCCCTTCACGCACGCTCTTCCCTCCGCCCGCTCTGCCCTTCCCTGTGCTTCTCCAACTGACAAAATCCTTACAGGCCCAGCTCGAACGCTGCCACCTTCCAGGAGCTTCTCTGGCCTCCCTTTGCCCTCTTAGCAGGTTGAGTTGGTGTCCCCCTTCCCTGCACATCCTTGACATTGTTCCCACCCCTCCCCAGTGCCCCAGCCCTGGGGTGACCATGTTGAGCAGTGAGAGCAGGACCTTCATGTGACTCACCCCCACCTGGGCCCAGTGTCCAGCCCTAGGCCTAGCCCAGAGGAGATGCTCCACGCACAAGGGGAGGAGCCGCCTCCTTTCAGCCTCACAGCAAGAGGATAGAACCCCTTTTTCAAGACTAGGAAACCAAGGCACAAAGAAGCAATTTGCTGAATGGCGTGTATGTCTCTAAGCCTGGATTGGGACTTGAGCACACACTAACAACCCACAGTAGTTCCAGGCTGCGAGGGCTGAGAAGTTGGCCTTGGCCTTGAGGAGAGAGGCAGGCCTAGGGGAAGGCCAGTCCCTCCATCATCTGACCTGTGGGGCCTGTGGGCCAGGGTCGATGAGCAAAACCCTGTCTCGGATCCCTGAAGCAGACAGGGTGATTGGGGTTACAACTGTGCCAAGCCCAGGGTCAGCCCTCTGATACTCCCTCCCCAGCCCCATCCCGGTGGCACCTCTGTACCCTCCACAGCCCTGTCACAGCAGCATCTCAGGGGGTCCCATCTCCCTGCCCCACTTCTGCTTTGGCATCTCTCTAGGGCCTCAGGAGGGGGTCCAGAGGCGCTGCCACCCCACTCCTTCCTCCAACCTTCTGGAGGGTGGGCAGAGGTTGCTGGGAACCTTGGGAGCCTGCCAGGGAGGTGGGAAAACTCACTGTGACATAGCGCAGGAGGGCACAAAAGCAGTAGAACACCGTGGGTACCCACCTATGGCACAGGGATGGGGACCCTTCCACCTGTCAGCTGTGCCCTCCAGCTCTGAGGACTGAAGCCCCAGCCCCTCTCCTGTCCCTCTTCTCTGCCCTATGTACATCAGTGTCCCTCGGAGCCCACTCCTGGGTCCTCTTCTCTCTCTATACCAACACTGCTCCATCTGTCATCCACCATCCATCATCTTCCCTGCAGGTGGCTCCAGCCTGCCCGCCAGACCACCAGAACTGCATGCCCAGAGCCCCCCTAGACATCATCCTCAGGGATAATGCATCTCAGACTCAAGGTGCCCAATTTCTACTGGCAACTCAGTAAAGTTGCCTAAACTCTCTGTTCTTTGAGTGAGTCATCTATAAAATGGGTACACAGGGATCTACCCCCAGAAAGTTATTGTGCCATGATTGCATTTATGTACACAACCACGATTTAATAAAAAAAAGGAAAGAAAAGAAAGTTATTGTGAGACTAAATAGCACAGCGCCTGGCTAATGAGTAAATGCTCAATAAACGTGAGCTATTTTCATCATTTCTTCCCTAAAGAAAACCTGCTTCAGGGCCACTTCACTGATGCCAGCTGTCCCCAACTGGCACCTGCCAGCCTGGCAGCTCTAGGTCATTCTCCACAAGGTAGCCAAAGTGACTAGACTGGGACCACTTCCATCCTCTGCTCAGCATTCCTCAATGGCTCCCTATCGCCTTCGGGACAGGGTCGTCCCTCTGCCTGCCCACAGGGCAGTCTGCAGTCTGGCCAAACAGAGAAAGATGAGCCAAGCAATGTTGGAGAGTGAGAGTCAGGGAAGATGGACAGAGGGAGGGGGAAGAGAGAAGGAAGGAAAGAAGGAGGGAGGGAGGGAAAGAGGAAATTTTGTTCAACCTTGAGCTTTCAGAGCAGTCTGGTAGCTGACTGTCTTCCTCTCACTTGCTGCAGGTTGAGAGCAAGTGACTTCACCTTTCCGTTTCTTCATCTGACGGAAGGGGCAACCGTGGGGGTAGGGCACAGCAGGTGCACATGGGTGCAAGTTCCTCTTTCTTCCCCTCCCAGAGCCTCCCAGAGGACTACCATGGCTTGGGGTTAAATAATCAACCAAGATATTTCTTAATTTTGACAGGGCTCACCTTTCATGAGGTAGAAAGCAGAGCTTCCAGACTCTTAGGTCATTTGGGTCTGTCCTGATATGGAAATCAGGAGAGAGGGGAAAAGAAGAAATTAGGGTAGTTCCAACAGGACTGAGAGGACTAGTTTCCTTCCAGCTATCCCTCAGAGGAGGGATTCTGTCCAGCTGGATATCTGGGGCTGACCTTGGTCATTTCAGACTTGGTATCCAAGCTAGGGGAGCTCCTCGGGGTAGCCTCATTTCCCTGAAATGCTCAGCCTCTGGGAGGCCCAAGAAGAGAGGGTAAACACAGTTTGGTTCAGGCCTATCAGCACCCAGGGATGCCCACTGCAGACATCCCCCTCAGGTGCAAGAAACACCCCTGTTTACCCTATGTGACCTCCACAACCTCTTGGTCTGCAGGTAGAAGAACTTCCCTGAGCTCAAAGATAAAAGAGGTAGCAGAAGCCTGTTCCTGGCAACGCTGGCTGGAACAGGATCCAGCAATATCACGGCAGTGGCCCTGGTTCAACTTCTGGCCTTGCCATGTTGTTTTGTGCTTTCATCTCTCTTTAATTTCTTCCCAAAAGCCTTCCCAAAATTCTGTCTTTCAGCTGAAGCCCTGAAGGGAAACAAATATCACTTCCGCTCCTTTTTTTTATAGCATATGTTATTGGGTTCATTTTTCCCGGCAGAAAAGTAATACACGTACATTCTAGAAAACTTTACAAACACAGACAATATAAAGAGAAAATAAAGGTCATGATCCTGTCATCTGGAGAGAGCCACTGTTAACATGTTTGGAATATTTTCTTCTGAGAGCTTTCTCAGTATCTCCTCAAAACCCTGGAATTATACAGTTTCATATCTAAACTTTTCCACTCATTTTGTATGAAGAGTGGGAAAAGAGTTTAGGGAAGTAGGAACAGCAGTTTGTGGGGGTTATACAAACTACATGAATTTCAACCTCCTGCTTTACCAGGTTTGTGATCCTGAGCCTTACTTTCCAAGTCTGTAGAATGGGTTGGCAACTGTACCATGACAGAAAGGAAAGGAGAGGTCAGAGCTCCACCCCTGATGCCAAGCCCCACCCCCAGAGGGGAGGAGTCACTGAGACCCCTGAAGCTGGAGACACCTCATAGCCACCCATTCCCAGCCATGACTAGACCTTCCCCATTGGGAAGTGGGGAGTTTAGACCATGACAGCCAAAACAGCCACTGCCCTTTGGCCCTGCTACTCACTGTGTGTCCTCTAGCAAGTCACCAGGCCTCCATGAATCTCAGCTGTAGAATAAGAGACTGGTGCTCCCCAGCTTCATTCCCTAAGCAGTGCTACTAGGTCTAAGAATGTAAGATTCGGTGGTTAAATGCTGAACAAGCACTGCTAAATGTGTTTCTTAGATGCAGGACTTTTCAGAGCCTTTAATGTATTAATGTGAGGTTAAAAACCCCAGAGGAGAATGCATGTGGACTTGCCAGATTCATCATATTCCCCCCCCCTTTTTTTTCCCTCTGGGATACCTAAAGGGAATAGTGTATGGTTGGCATGGGGAGCTGATCCCAGAGTTCTCTGCAGCCCTCTTCGACTCTCCTCCCTATTTTCCGTGCCCCAGCCCAACTCCACAGCTCAAAGCTCCCTGTTCACACCACATTCTTCTTTCTCCTCTTCCCCCTTGGCTCAGGCTGTTCAGTTCCTTCCTCTGGTCTTCTCCTCTTCTCCTGGCTAATTCCTAGACAAGACCCAGCTCTGGCAGCCCCTCCTGCAGGAAGCCCCTCCTCACCTCCAGGCTGGTAAGGCCTGTCTCTTCTCTCACAGACCCAGAACTACCTCTGTCAAAGTTCACAACACACTGCATGGTACTGGGCTGTCCCCAGGGCAGGCTGCTCCTGCCAGGAAAAAGATCAGTCTGCTTCCTCTCTGCCACCTCATGTCCAACCTTGCAATGGCAGACACATTCTGGGGCTGCCTCTGAAGGCAAATAAGAGCCTTACCGGTCTCAGGTAGACCCATAAGGACCATTCCCAGGCACTGGCCTGAGGCCCAGGCTGTTGATCTCTTCCCTGCAGTGTCCGACGGACACACATCCAGCCGCTCAAGCCGCAGGATGCGCTATGCCTGTAGCACCACAGAGGACTGGCCCCCACCCTTGGACATCAGCTCTGACGGGGACATGGATGCCACGGTGCTCCGAGAACTGTACCCAGATTCTCCACCAGGGTAAGAAGGACGCACAGAGAACAGGGCATAGAGGGAGCGGCTCTGGACACGAGGACACCCCCACCATGGAAAATGGTGGTACCTGTCCACATGGGATTGGTGCAGAAAACATGTGTGGTGGCTGTGGCCATCTCCTCACCCCTCCCAACCAAGCAGGTCCTCTGAGGCAGTCCATGACTCAGCATATGTCACCATGGAGTCCTAGGAAAGCATGAGACAGGCTTAGCTCCTGCAGGCCATGAGCAGGCCTGCTGGGGATGACCTGACCGTTTCAGCAGTGCTTCTAGGGTAGCTGTCCTGAGCTCTGGGGTGTGTTCCCGTGTCTCCCTGGGAGGTTGGACCAGGGGAATCTTAGGTCATTTCAGTGGCCATGGGATCAACCTCCCCCTAGGGAAAAAATTCACTGTGCTTCTAGAAGCGCCCTCCCCTGCCCCCGCCCAGCCCTTTGGCCCAAGGTCTGCAGGTTACTAAGGGAGCCTCTTCTCTCATAGCTACGAGGAGTGCATGGGGCCAGGGGCCACTCAGCTGTATGTCCCCACGGATGCACCGCCACCCTACTCGCTGACAGACTCCTGCCCCATGCTGGATGGCACCCCAGACTCGGGCAGTGGCCACAGCTTCCACGAACACCAGCAAGAGCAAAGGACACCTGGCCAGCGTGGCGTCCGCACCATCTCCATGGACACCCTGCCCCCTTACGAGGCTGTGTGTGGGGCCAGCCCACCATCGGGCCTGCTGCCACTGCCCGGACCAGGACCAGGGCCAAGGGGCTCACAGGGTTCACCTGCCCCCACCCGGGCCCCTGCCTCGGGCCCAGAGAGGATTGTGTGAGTGACCCAGCCGGCCAGGGCCTGCAGGTCCCTCCGGGCTGAACCACATCCTTCAGACACACACAGGCGCAAACACACACACACAGAGACATAGGCACACACAGATGAGACTTGTATGCACACAGACATATACACTCACATCCCCATGTGCACATACAGATCTAGACATGCCTCACACATGTGTAGACACGTGCACACACAGACCCACCATGCTCATACAAAGCCCACCTGCAACTTCCCGCCTCCTGCTCCCCAGCCTGTTGGTTGAGCCTGTGTAGACAGCTCTGGGGGAAGACAGGTGAAGTAAGAAATGGGGCTTTCTCTGCCCTCTTCCCAGGCCTTTCAGCCCCTGCCCTCACCTGGCAGTCTGGGCCCAAACTCCGATTTTGCCTCCGGAAACTGCTCGACCATCCCTGGTCAGCTGCCTGCCCTGCCCCCTGCCCCAGGGCCGGCTTGTCCTCCTGAAAAGTGGGACAGGCCCCAGTGAGTGTCCACTGTGTGCTGTGCCTATCTCTCAATTCCAGGGCAGAAGAGCTACAACATCACCACCCTGCCACTTACAGGGTTGGGGACACAGGTCTGGGAGTTTGGGTATAAGCTGGAGCCCCTTACAGCCCACCAGGCACCCTCCCTAACCCAGCACCCTCAGTCTGGTGGTGCTAGTGGAGTTATCTCAAATACTGCAGGGGAGGACCAGGGCTCTGGGGCAACAGGTACCACATGGTGACTGTGGCCATGGGGTACAGCTGTTCCCTATTCAGTCCAACCCACTGCCCAGGACTGAGGGTCTTCAAAAAAGATGAGGCCATTGCCTTTTTCCAGATGGCCTCACCACAATGCTGCCTGGGCACTGCACCAAGGCACAGAAGTGGCCTCTCACTCAGCCTCTGCCCAGCCAAACACTGTGGCCTGAGCAGGAATTGCCTGGAGCCAGACCCCAGGGCTGGCCTTATCCTCCTGGGTGGCAGCTCATAGTTGGGAATGGTGAATGGATGTGCTCTGGCCTTACCCCTCTAGGGTGTCTGCAGAGACAAAATAAAGGGGATATGAGCCCCATAAATACCACCATGCCACCACAATATGTCCCCACCACGCTGCCAGTGTCCCACCTCAGAAGGGCCTTTGTGGGGTCAGCCTGGTACGGAAAGGCTCAGATCTTGGCCCTGGTACCCCAACAATTTCCATCAAAGACCACACGGGTAACAGAAGTGATTTCTGAAGACCCAGCCTGCCACGGTGGCAGCCCTGAATCTGTGAGGAGTGTCCCCGCCAGCATTGCCAGCAGCCATCACCCTGCCCTTAAACAACAGCACCTCATCGTCCTCTTCCCCACATTTCAGTTCCTCCAATGAAGGGCTACGACGATTCAGTAATTCCTTTCTTAAACAGAGGGGTGGCAAGGATGAATTTTATTTTCTGGAGAAATAGCTTTTCTTCTGGTACGGAGCTGGAAGGACTCCACCCGGGTTCTGTAGCATCCTGCGGGCACATCCTGAAGCCCCAGACTCCGCCTGGGGGAGGGACCCTGTTTACACAGTCTGTCCACCCTTGCGGTGTACCTTTTTCTAGGCAAAAAATATCTGTCTGTTGTACCGTATAGCCTTTTAAATGCACTCCAGAGACTCTTTAAAAAATGCATCCTGCTTCTGCTACTGCTAGAGAGTGCTGGGGTGGGGGGCAGACAAAACCCCCCACCTACTCATCAGTGTTTGAGGGATGGAGCTGAACAGCTTTTTCTTTCCTGACCAGGCGCTGAATAAGCAACAATGTATCTTTTCTGTGTTCAAAATAAATGTCATATCCGTAAAAATATAGCCAGAAGTAACACTTTCAAAAAGTGCATGGGGTTTCATACCTTTTGAAACTTGTAAGGAAAGGAAATACCCAAAGCAAACTGAAAATGTGCCTCCAGCTAGCAACCCCGCCTTGAGGGGCTCGTGATTAGGTATTACTGAAGCCTTGTCAGGTTCCCTTGAGAGGGATGTTTGGGTAGTCAGTGACCTACAGGAGTTCTTTTTTTTTTTTCTTTAACCTCACTGAATCGTGGCACCATTTCTGAGACGTGGCTGGTGTAAATGTCACTGGGATGAGCCATCAACTTCAAGACCTGACTTTAGGAACGACACGTTTTACTTTAACAGCACTTGGCTGGCAGCACCCTGGCGGTTTGTACCACCAGGAAAGACAGGAAAATTGTAATGAGACCGACTTGAGCTGTTTCCTTGTGCTCGGCAGAAATTCCCTTCCTTTGTGTCCTCCGTGAGACTGTAGCTTTGGCTGGCCATCTCTTGGCAGAGCCTGATTCCCTGTCTCTGTCTCAATCTCACTTCCCTCCCACCAGAACCCGAGTCCACTGGCGTTCTTCTAGATCCCCCAGTGCCCAGAAGTGAGGTGTGGCGGAGGGGAGGATGACTGTGAGGAGGAGAAGCACCCGCTCCTCCTTCCAGGTCTCTGCGGGTCCCCCACCCCCACTCCGACCCCATACTGCCACCTGCCGGCTTCCTGGCAGCACTGTTCAAAGCCAATGAGTCCGTTCCAATGAAGAGCCCAGCCTCTCCCACTTTGAAACCCATTGCCCAGCGGCACTCATAGTTGTAGGCAAAACTTGTCGTTTTGATCCTGGACTTGTCTTCCACCCTTGGGATGTTTCCACGAGCTTAAACCCATCCATGCATCCCATTTTTAGGACGAATGTCTATCTCCCAGCATCACCCTCTGGACACATCCTGATACCTGTGCCCTCACCCCTAGCCCACCCTCCATCTCTGTATGCAAAATGAATACTCCTGTTTTGTTTTTGAGACAGAGCCTCACTTTGTCGCACCTGGTGGAGTGCCATGGCATCATAGCTGACAGCAACCTCACACTCCTGGGCTCAAGAGATTCTCTTGCCTATTCTTATGAACATCATCAGGCATGGCTCCGGTGCCACCTGGGTGCCCTGGGGCCCCTACTCCTGGAAGGAATGTGTCCAGCCCCATGCAGACCCCAACATGAACTGCCCCCCATTGACACTTGCTCCTACAGGCCCAGGCTCTTGCGTTTTCCTGTCTCCTCCATTCCTCCATGTGCCCTGCCCTGTGGTGTGACCGGGCCACCACATTCAAGGTCCTTTGCACATTCCCACAAAGAGAAAGGCCTCCTCTCTGTGGTAGGACTTGAGGAGTAGGGACCGAGGAGAGCATCCTTGGAACACTCTCATCGGTAGCGTCACTGGGCTCAGGAATGGAGCTGCATCACAGGAAGCCAGAGGGGTCAGAGCCGGACCCGGGGGGGGGTTTGGTTCGGGAGGTGACCCAGCAGCTCCAGAGGGAGTGGGGCAGAGAAACAAGGAGAGGCAGAGATGTAGTGAGGGTGTCTTCAAGCAGGTCTCCCTGGCCACTCTGAGAGGGAGCATAGAACATGCCTGGAAGTCAGCCCACCTGAGGGGTGGGGGTGAGCCCGCCGTTTCCACACCAACTCTCAGCGGTCATTGCTGGGAGGCTGCCCTTTAGAGAGTGTTCTCTCCTGTCCCTGGTGCAGGCCTTGTGGCCTCCTCTAGGCAGAGAAAGTCTCAGGCAGGGCAGCTGCAGCTCCTAGAGCTGGGTCAGCATGCATGGGCCTGGCAAGGTCCAAGGGCACCAACGGCATCTGCCACACGTGATGGCAGGTGTCCCCCCAAAGAGGGAAGAAGGAGGGTTGATACAAAGCATAGAACACCCTCTGTCACACCGGCCAAACCTACACGTACATACACACACCAAGGTCCCTCACACCAAGTTCCTAAAGACGCCCCCAGACACACCCATCCGTAGCATCATCAGCTCCCATCACCTGTGCTTTTTTGCATGCTTGCTCAGACAGTGCTGGTGCGCGCACACTAGTGCCCCTGTCATTTGGAGCTCATGCACTTGCAGTTTAATGTTTCATGCTCAGGTGTTGCAGACCAGGTCCTGGGTATAAGCAGTGGCAGGACAGGCAGCTTCATTATCTGTCCTGGGCTCTGCTCTGCTCAACAGCATGGTGCACCTCCCCAAGCTCAGGTGAAGTCGTTGGGGCCCAGGACCAATAGCTTAGGTCAAGTCTGGTATCTCTGGGCTTGGAGCCCGGGCATATCTTTGTGCTCAGGTGGCAGCCCAGCTGCACCTGTCCATCATATCTCTAAGGAACCCAAGGCTGCAGGTCCTCAGGGCCCTGGGGATGCCTGTGTCTGCTCCACGACTGGTAGTTTCAAGGCCCACAACCCACCACAAAGCTGGCAGCACCTGGACCATAAGGTGAATAGGGGGACATCTTTTGAAAGGGACCCTGCACCCCATGGCAGGCTCTGAGCTTTATCATCCAGCCCCATTACTCAATAGCAAGAGACAGAAACCCAATTTGAACCTTCTTAAGCAAAAGATCATACTCACTGGTCCATGTAACTGACTTGTGAAAGGATAATTCTAACTGCAAGCATGGCTGGATCCAAGAAGCCTGAGAATATGGGCAGGTGCACTGTCTCACCGGACTCTGCTGTCTTCCCCATTGCCTTCATTCTCCCATCAGCACAAAGGCTGCGGAAGCCCCAAGGCTACCTTGGTTGGTGCATAATCCAAAAGAGAGGGAGGGCTGTGCATGGTGGCTCACTCCTGTAATCCTAGCACTCTGGGAGGCCAAGGCTCCCAGGATTGCCTGAGTTCGGGAGTTCGAGACCACCCTGAGCAAGAATGAGACCCTGTCTCTACTAAAACTAGAAAAAATAGCCAGATATGGTGGTACATGCCTATAGTCCCAGCTACTCGGGAGTGAGGCAAGAGTATGGATTGCTCAAGACCAAGAGTTTGAGGTTGCTGTGAGCTATGACACCAAGGTACTCTACTCAGGCTTACAGAGTGACAATCTGTCTCAAAGAAGGAGGAGGCTCCCCTCTCTCTCAGACAGAAAATATCAAATCTCAGGGAGAATGTGACCTCTGAATGTCTGTGGCTGAGACTGAAGTCTGATTGTCTGGGCCTGGGTCCTGCACCTGCTGGGAGCATGGGGGAGGGGGAGCTGACCAGTCTCTCCTGGAATGGTTTCCCAGAGGAAAGAAGAAAGGAGGCCAGGAAGACTGGGCACACACAAAACAGCAGATCTTGCCATGTCTCCTTGACAGGTTGGGCCCTACCCACCAGATCTCCGTTCACATACGGGAGGGGCGGGGCATGAGGGCAGGTACTGGGGTTGGTTGCTGACAGGGGCCTACAGCGGAGAGAAGATGGGTCAGAAACAGCCTGCGGCTGGCCTGTGTGCTCCAGACTGCTGGCCATCACCTTGAATGTGGGCTGGCTCTTTGCAAAGGTTGCCCTGGGGTGGGGTGGGGGAAGCCTGGCCAGCTGCAGGGAGCCAGCCCAACTCCACACTGAGGACACCCTGTGACTTGGGGGTGTGTAAGACTCGCTCGAGGAGGACACCCACCCACAGTGTGGTTATTACACAGTTTCGTCCCTACAGTAGCACATGAATATGGACAAAAGGCCAAGGTATGGATCTGTGTAATGGGGCCTGAGACTCCAGTCTGGCTCTGACTTCTCCCTAAGGGCCGCCTCACCATGGACTCCCCTCTTCTTCCTCTTCCTCCTCACAGTCCTTCCCTTCCTGGGCTGTCCCCAGTGCTCTGTCATCCTCCCAGACTGGGGGCCCAGGATCAGACCCAAGCTGGTTCCTCTGGTGGGAGGGGGGGTCCCATCACAGAGCCCAGGGGGTGATGAAGTGGACAACCTGTAAGAATGACCAGCTCAGCTCTGCGGAAAACAGATTCCTCCTTGTACGTCACACATGGACTTTATGACAGTGAGTCCTGAGTTCCAGACCTGAGGCCCCCTTCCAGGTAGCAAGCCCACCCCTGTTCTCCCTGTGACCTCTGAGCCTCTGGGCTCTGTAGAGAAAATCTAGGTACTGCTGTGGGTGAAGACTAGTCACTGAGACCTGGAGGTCCAGCTTCTCTGCTTCTGTCATCAACTCACCAGTGGCCTTGAGCTAGATGCCTTCATTCTCTGGGGCTCAGGACCCCAGTGCTCCACCAACCTTCCCAAGCCAAATCAACCTCTGGAAATCTCCAGTGCTCCACTTCTCCCCACCTAAGTTGTCCCAAAGGATAGTCACACTGATGCAGAGAAAGGTTCTCACTAAGCCCATCACTCCCTGGAGAGCCCAGGAAGTGTGAATAATGCAATTAACACCAAATTAAATAGTTGTAGGAGGCTGCTAGGGGCCAATGGTGAGACAGAGAAGGGCTGGTTCCAGCAGGAGAGAGCAGAGAGGGGAGATTCTAGGCACCAGCTCCAGTGCTCTCAGTCCAATGTTCTCACTGTCACTGTCACAGGCTCTGCCACGCGGGGAGAGATAGAGGTGGCAGGCAGTTCACAGATAAGAACAATTACCCAGGAGGGGAGCTGAGGACTAAGATGTCCAGAACGAACAAAGTGGTTAATAAGTAACCAACATTAATAGAAGAATCACACAGGGGGAGAAAAATATGAATCAGAGTGTACCAATTTGGGAAATTCCTATTAACAGAAAAAAGATAAAGGCCACTCCAGCTCTCTCTCCAGGGAACAAGTCTGCCTGGGGCCAAGGAATGAGAAAGCGGGGGAGAGAAAGAGAAAGAAAGAACTGAGACCCTTTCATTTTATACTGACCCTGCTTTCCTTGGCCTGGTGACTATACCCTTGAGGACAACTCAGAGGCCTAAAACCCTGAAGATCTTCCCACTCCAAGACTGCGACTCCTTTTTTACAAATCTTTGGTACTAGGGGAAAAGCATGGCTTTGGGTGGTAGATTTAGTATGGTAGACCGAATAATGGCCACCAAAGATGACCATCTCCTAATCTCCCAGAAGGTATTTCTTTACCCAGCAAAGGGATTTTGCACATGTGATTAAGTTAAGGACTTAGGGTCAAGGCTTAGCCTGCATTATCCAGGTGGGCATAATGTAATGTGGGGATTATTAGGCAGACGATGAGGGACATCCAGCCCTCCTGGGGACAAAGGCAGGAGCCCCAGTCTGATCTGCTAATCAGATTGGTGAGGTGTGCAGGTCAAGTAGCACAGGCATCATAGGGTCTGGAAGGTGACCTAGAGGCAAACTAAGGCTAATTGTCATGTCATTAGCTTTAATCTCTGCATGATGGTTTACCCCCCACCCCCATGGCCTTTCAGAGAGGGTTATGGGAGATGCACATGCCCAGTAAGACTCAGGTGCTGTAACTCCCCACTGTCCATCAAAGTAGTTCAGTGACATTTGAATCAAGAGGAGGGCCCAGACCATAATCAGAGCCCTCCTGTTGCATCTGTGGCACATGTATCTTACTTTATACAATAAACTTCACCTGGTGCTTGCCTTACTTTGATGTCTGGTCATTCTTTGGCCAACAGTGCACCAAAAACCAAGAATAAGATTGCTTACCCAACAGGGATGAGAGGAAACTTCTTCCCTGGAAGGTTTGCTGAAAGATCAACTAACTCACAATAAGGCAGATTAATAAGAGAAAGGGATTTATTTATCATGTACACAGAAAGAAATACAGAGTGATTACCCAATTTCCAAGTGGGCCCCAGGAGTTTATATATTCTGATTTTACATGAGAGGGGAGATGAGGAATGTAGGTAATTCTGTTTAGGGGGAATGATGTTTACTAGGGAGGATGAATAGATACTTGGAGGAATAAATAGATGGGGGAAACAGATTAACTTGGAAATGATTCTCTTTGGAAATTAAATTAACCTGAGAGACAGGTTTTGTCCTAAAATGGTTTGGGCCAGGTCTGTTTGCATCATTTCTCTTCTTACCTGCCATATTGAAATGACAGGGAAGGGAAGTCAATTATTCTTTTCGATAGGGTAAACCCCTTCCAAGGTCTGTTGATCTCTAAGGGCCTTTAATTCAAAAATACTCTTTATATCCAGGAGTCATACATGGGGTAAAATTTCCTGAGCTCCTTCAGTAATCTCAGGGGGACTTAGAAGAGAGAAGTAAAAGATGGCCCCCGAATGAAGGAGCTCAGAGCTAAGGAACTCAGGTGGATGTAAGAAGCTGATAGGAGGAGGGAATGGATTCTCCCTGAGACCCTCCAAAAGGAACCAGTGCAGGGAGACTGATTTTGGACTTCTGACCTTTAGAATTATAAGGTAATAAATTTGTGTTCTTTTACGCTACATTTTTAGAAATTTGTTACAGCATCAAGTGGAAATGCATGCCCTTCAGATCTAATCCCCGCTCTGACTCTGTCTCAACCTCTTGATTTATAAAATAGAAGGAAGGAGGATTTGGACTAGTGATGGGAAAAGACCTCTTCTGCTCTCTTTGGCCCCAGGCTGTATTAATGCCAACCCTCTCTTGGCATTCTCTCACATTGACCTGCCCTGGACTTCACCTGTGTCTTCAATTCAAAGGGAAGTAAAGGGGGAAACCAAAGGTGGCCAGGTATAACCCTGAACCTAACCTTTCTGAGGTTCAAGATCAGATGAGCTAATTTGCAGGAAAGAGTAGCATCCACCACAGTGGACATCAAATAACTCATCCAGAACAGCCTATGGAGGGAGAGTTAAGGGTTTACACAGGGAGTTTCAAGGTGCTTCTTACGAGGGCATCCATTTTTAAGTAGAGCTCCAACTAAGAAATGGCTTCTCAACCAAAAGGATATGAACGGCCCTGGCCACTGAGTTCAGAAACAATTCAAGGGGGAGAGAGTAGAAGGTAGGGAACAATAAGATTTCAGATGTGGTGAGCCAAGTCTGTGACAGTTCCAAGGCCAGGCATCCAGAAAGATGTCCTTCTTAGTGACTGGAGGGGCAGACACCCAACAAAGTCTCATAGAAAGCAAATGGTGTAAGGACCAGGTCCTCATGGCCTGTACAGACTACAAGGTCACAGTCAGCTCCTGCCCTTAACTTGGCTGTCCAAGTGACTTGTGAGTCACTTGAGGCCAGGCACCTTTGTCATTCGTTCTTGAAGCCCCCAGGCCAGCATGGGCTGGGCCACTGGCTGACTACTCTAGGACAGCACTTCCCCAAACACCAGATGCTAGTATTAAAAAGGAACCCAAGAGCATGGCACGGTGGCTCACACCTGTAATCCAAGAACTGTGGGAGGCCGAGGCAGGAGGATGGCTTGAGGTCAGCGAAAGGCCAGCATTGCTAGTAATCTAACATTAAAAAAAAAAAAAAATCATTGTACACAACAATTTGCTGGCCCCCATTGCTTGCTTCTTGCTTGACCACTTGTGGCTTCATGTTTCTTTTAAGAGATTTTTTTTTGCAGAACTTGATGACTATTGAACAAACAGAAAAGGGCATATAGCCTCTCTGCATCTGCCAGACCACATTCCAAGAAGTCAGATAAAACCAGCCCAACAGAAAAGTACTGCTCTAGAAAACAACTGTTTCTGTCATCATTTCATAATAGCTACTGCTCTGCTCCCTAGAACCCAAATAATAGCCCAAGCCACTCATTCTCAGTGCCATCATTCTTTCTTCTTTTCATGCCATGTCCTTTCCTCCCTTGGAAAGTAAAAGAAACATCTTGATTCAAAACCTGCCTTAATCGTTGAGTTGAGAATTCTTTCTCAGCCCACAATATAAGCCCTCTAATAGCCAGGAGTTCGAGATCAGCCTGGGCAATACAGTGAGAGCCCATCTCTACAAAAAAATTAAAAATTAGCTTGGTGTGGGGTCCTGTGACTATAGTCCCAGGTGTTTGAGAGGCTGGGGCAGGACCAGCACTTGAACCCAGAAGGTTGAGGCTGCCTTACCAGGTGCATTGTCCGCTGCTCAAAAGGAAGCCAATATGCTGAGATTGTAGCAGGAAGAGGAGGTTGATGGAGAGAAGGAACACCTGAACATCCATGTTTAGAAGAGAAAGGGATTTATTTCAGCCAGCAGAGCCACAGCAGACTGGAGTCCAAAAATGGCCATGCTTCCCAACTGGCTCTGTCTTTTCCTTTTTACCTCGAGTCAAGGGTTCCTCATCTATGGGTACCCATCTCATGAGTCAGTTTGAATTGAGCTGAAGAAGGTGGGCACGGGCTTTACAGAAGCAGAAGCAGGTGTTAGTTTCATAGCCCCAGGAAATTAGGTTTCTACAAATTCCTAAGAGCTGAGTCCCCGTGGGGAGGACTTTGTAGGTGTGTCCTTGGGACTACTACGAAAAAACTTTTGTCCTCTCAGATCTTACTTTTCCTGGGTATCTTCTCTCAAGATAGCAGGGGTTATAGCAGAGAAAGAGTTTAATACTGAGGATGCCATCTGAGGAGATGGAAGAAGTTCTCAAATCTGTCTCCCTGAGAACTTAGGAGAAAGGGTTTTCAAAGATCTGGTGGGCACAGAGCTAGGCAATAGGTCTGTGACTGGCTGGGTTCAGAGTAGAATCATAAGTGTATAGAAATTGTCTTCTACTGAGTCAGTTCCTGAGTCGGGGGTCACAAGACCAGGTGAGTCAATTCTTTGGAATGGACCACTGATCTGGGTGGGTCAGCTGTTCCACTGGAATTCAGGGCTTAAAATATATTTCAAAAACTAGCCTTAGGTTCCACGGGGTGATGTTCTCTAATAGAGCAAGGAAAAAAGCTAAGCGTTTTTATGACCATTAGCTATTTGACTCCTGAGTAGTGAACAATTATAGGACAGCAAGCTGGGAACCAATGGCTGGTTTTATATATACAGATATATATATTTCTCCTACCACAATTCCCACCTTGAGGCCCTTTATTAACTTGATAAAGGGTGGTTTCCCTAATCACACAACCGCACTCATTCCTGGGGAGCAGAATGAGACTCCTATCTCAAAATAAAGGGTGGGGGCGAATGCAAGGTCCAAAAACTTGGGATATACAGTACATGTTGCCTCTCCTAGAAATTAAAAATCTTAATTAGCCTGCTATTTGAAACTGGCGATGCCTTTCTTAGCCCAGTGTTTCCAAAATTTATCTGGCCGTATAAAATTTTTACTCAGAAAAGACTGTGTTGACCCAAATAAATGACGAAGACAAAAGTCTTAATCAATGGAGGTTTACTAAGCCAAGATTTTGAAGACTCGTTTGGGAAAAACATGAATCACAGACAAGCTGTGGCTGTTTTTCTGACAGGGAAGTTGAACCTTTGGTATTTAAAAAGCATATAAGAAAGAGAGATGGAGCCTTTACCTCTTTCATATTTACATGGATGGAGCTGGAACATATTCTTCTTAGCAAAAGTATCTCTAGAATGGAAGAAAAAGTATCCAATGTACTCGGCCCTACTATGAAGCTAATCTATAGCTTTCATATGAAGGCTAAAACCCAATTATAGCACAAGAAATGGGGAAAGGGGCAGGGGAGGGGAGAGGGGAAGATGGGTGGAGGGAGGGTGATTGGTGGGATCACACCTACGGTGCATCTTAGAAGGAACAGAGCCTAAATGGAGTCTCTTACAAGTGGAGGTTGCTAAATGCGGAATATAAATGTCTTCATATAGTGATTAGAAGGCCATGAAGGCTATGTTAAATAGTTAAACGAAAATATTTCAGATTGTATATGAAGTCAGCACATTGTGCCCCATGATTGCACCAATGTACACGATTATGATTTAATAAAAATTAAAATTAAAAAAAATTGAAAAATAAATAAATAAAAAGCATACAAGAAGGGAAAAGATGGAAGGGTCTGGGGGTGAGCTGGTGATGCAGTAATGGTATGTTCTTGGGAGGCCCAAGAAATCTACATTTTATGTACAATAAGGGAATAAAGGAAGCATCAATTCTGTTCATGACCCTGGGTAGTTCTGATTCTGTCTTGTCTTCAGTTCTGTTACCTGTAAGACAAATCTGTAACTCATTGTTAGTGTGGAATTGGATAGGCTTTAGTTTTTGGTGCTAGACATAGGTGTAATTTCATGTCCTTGCTTATGGAAGGTTAGCAAGAAATGTCCTTAATGAATGATCTGATGCATGGGGTCTGTTCTTTCAGGTGCCTGACGCTTTTACCTTCTCATTTGCATAAGGAGTTGTGGGGAGACTGCCCCGAGATTTTTATTTTCGTTTTACAACTGATTATGAACCCTGAGTAAGTGCGCCTCTGTGAAGGACACTTTGAGAAAGGCTGGCATGAGTGCAAAGCAGTGCACGAATCAATTAAGTATTGGATGTGCAGAAGGAAAGAAGGGAGGGAGAGAAAGAGAAGGGAAGAGTAGGGTAGATGGGACAGTAGAGGCGTAAGTGATTCCTCCAGTCTGTGTTCCCCCAAAAGTAGTCACTGTCACACATGATGTGGGTACCAGTAGTTTATTTGGGAGGCGATCCCAGGATGCAGGGTGCAGGAACAGGGGAGTAAGCTGAGGAAGAGAGAAGGGCCAACAAAGGTGCACTAATGCGAAGGTTACTTCTGTGGGTGACTGGGAGCTGCTCCGCCTGGGGCCTCTCTGAAAGGCTGTAGCGCAAATGCATATTGTCCACCAAGGGGCAGGAAGCTGGGGGCTCTGCCCACCAACTCTGAGCCCCCACTGGTTGGTTGAGGTTCGCCCCCAGAGTGTCAGCTTCCAGAGCTTGCAGCCTGCCCCACACACCAGCAGAACATGCCGCTGCAGCTGAGGACACTCTCGAGCATGCGGCACCAGGAGCCTTGCCAGGTGACATCTGGAGAGGACTGAGGGACGTGCTGAGGGACATGGCCGCTGCAGATGGGGCTATACATTTGTTCTGGGGACAAGGAAAGAGCCTGGTTTAGGCTCTGTTCCACTGGGTGGGGATAGGGATAGGGATGGGGTGGGGATGAGGTGCTGAGCATGGGCCCAGTCGCCCTCATATCTGAAGTCTCCAGAGGACAAGCAGAGGTAGGGGTACAACTTTCTCCTTTGCTAACATAACTTCCTCCTCGGCCTCCTGACTGGGTGTTGGAGGCAGGGCAGGGATGAGCCTGAGCCTGGCCTGGGAGACCCATTGGATTCTCCTCCACGTCCAGCCCCTTGGAGCTGCTATGATCGGGCCCTGACCCCTAAACGCAGGCAATACCCTCTTAGGTGACCTCATCACCTGCTCCCTGATGAGGGCAGGAGATGACTAGCCCAGGTCCACAGGCGAGCAGCCCTTAGTTACCCAGCCAGGTGGCTCTTGGGCAGGAGCCCCATCCTCAACTCCGTCTGCTAGTTGAAGAGGCCCTTGCTCTGGACAGCTGCTGCCAGCCCTGTACCACAAGTCTGCCCTGAGCTGCCACAGGCTCTGCAGTTCCTTGAGCTGATATCTGTCAACCTGTTTCCCCAGAGAAAGGAAATCAGGTCTCTGCATGTAGGCACCGCCAGCCCCAGCACAAGGGAGCGTCAGGTGGGGGACGTGGCATGCCCATCACACCCAGTGACTTTGGTCCCATTTTACAGCTGAGAGAAACTGTGCCCTAAAGAGGCCAAGGCCTATGTTAACCAGTTTGATGACAATATTTCAGATTGTATATGAAACCAGCACATTGATGCCCCATGATGGCATTAACGTACACAGCTATGAGTTAATAAAAAAACAAAAAAAAGGCCAACGCAACCTCTCCGTGGTCTACAGCTAGTAAGAGACACAATGCTCTAACCACTAGACTACAGTGCCCCCTGAAGAGAGATGGAGCCACGGAGCTCATCACAAACAAGGAGAGAAATGGGAAGCTATCGGAGAGCCCTCGCCTCTTCCAGCTCCAGGCACTGGCTGCTGGACTGGGAACAAGGACACCTGGGCCCTTCCTCCCACCTCACTCCCTTTCTAGCTGCATATCTTAGGACAGGTCTTACTTTGTCTTTGCATCTCAGTGTACCCCTCTGCAGAAGTGGACAGAGGATAACAGGACCACAGGCCATGGTCTGTCCTTTGGCCAAAGGCCCTCACCTACCTTCTTCTCAGGAGCCCCCAGTGCCCCTGGCCCTGCCTGGACTGGCCCCTCTCATCCACTTCTGAGTCCTATCCCCCCTCTAACCAACACCTTCATTTGTTCCAGACATGCACTGGGAGCGTCTCCTATGGGAAGAGAGCTCTGCTTTCCAAACACATGCTGGACACCATTCTGGGCAGGCTGGGCAACACGGCCATCTTGCAGGCTGAGTTTTCGCTGGTCCAGGCCTTTGGCAAAGAGCATGCCAAGAAGATGGAGTTTGAGGCTCTGCGCCGTACACAGGAGTTATGGCACCAGCCACATACACTGAGACTGGCGGGTTCAAACCTGGCCTGGGCCAGCTAAACAATACTGACAACTGCAACAAAAAAAAGCCAGGCGTTGTGGCAGGCACCTCTAGTCACAGCTACTCGGGAGGCTGAGGCAGGAGAATTGCTTAAGCCCAAGAGTTTGAGTTTCCTGTGAGCTATGATGCCACAGCACTCTACTGAGGGCAACATAGTGAGACTCTGTCTCAAATAACAAAAAAAAGATGTCTTTTGACATCTTTTGATGATGAGTCTTCCTGGTGAGAGTCTGGCATGGGGCTATTCTTAGAAGCACAGGCAAGCAGGAGCTCAGGCCTGGCAGAGAGAAACTTGCCAGGCTCCATGGCAGGCACAGCTCAGAGAGAAGCTTGGTGAAGGCTCCCAACTCTCTGAGGGGCCACAGCAAGGCCCCTTGGAAGGGACGGGGTCTTAACAATCCTCAATGGTCTCCTGGTCCCTTCAGACCCTATGCCAACATGTTTGGACAAGTTCCTGACCTGCTACAGTGACTTTGTCCTGTGCTGGACACACTGGTTCCCAAAGGACATTTTATTTTCTTTCCTTTTCTTTTTCTTTCTTTCTTTTTTTTTTTTTTTTTTTTTGACAGTTTTACTTTCTTGTCCATGGTAGAGTTCCCTGTCATCATAGCTCACAGCAACCTCAAACTCTTGGGCTCAAGCAAGCCTCTTGCTTCAGCCTCTCAAATAGCTGGGACTACAGGCACCCGCCACAATACCCAGCTATTTTTTTTAGAGATGAGATCTCACTCTTACTCAGGCTGGTCTCGAACTCGTGAGCTCAGGTGATCCACCCACCTCAGCCTACTAGAGTGCTAGGATTACAGGCCACCAAGGACATTTTTTTTTTTGGAGAAGTCTCAAGGAGGAGGCTTCCAGAGGACTCTAAAACCTAAATTTGAACACGACTCTCATCACTTCATTTCTCTCCAGTGGTGCCCGAGGCATCCCTTGGCCTCTCCCTTCCCCTCTAACCTCATCTCAGGTCCCTTCCCTCAAAGTCAAAGCCACCTGGGCTTCTGCAAGGTTCTTGAACATACCAAGCCTGGCCCTTCCCCTGCCCCACTGCCCCGTACTCCTCACATCTTCTGTTTCTTGTTATTCCCATGTCACCTTCTCAGAGAGGCTCTCCCTACCCAATCATCTCACTATCACATCAGCTTAATTGTCTGCACAAAGGTTTTCTAAATTTATTTATTCACTTTCCATCCCCCTACTCCACTAGACCATAAGCTCCATGAGAGATAACCTTCATCTTGCCATCTCCTTCACCACGGCTTCCAGGGATCCAATGGAACCATCAAAGGAGTAGAAAATTCAGAAAGTACAGAAATGTATGAAAACAAAAGCAAAAAACAAATCACAATCTCCACCATCCAGAGATACCCAATGTTATTGCGTTGGTACAAGTTCTTTGCCATTTGTTCTACATATACATATATTAAAAATTGGGGATGGTAAAATGTTTAGAGTTGTGTTCTGCTTTTATTTCTCATGAAGAGTGATTTTAACTCATTTTATTTTTTATTTATTTATTTATTTTCTTTGAGACGGAGCCTCAAGCTGTCGCCCTGGATGGAGAGAGCTCACAGCAACCTCCAACTCCTGGGCTTAGGCGATTCTCTTGCCTTGTAAGCTGGGACTACAGGCACCCACCACAACATCCAGCTATTTTTTGGTTGTAGTTGTCATTGTTGTTTGGCAGGCCCAGGCTGGATTCGAACCCACCAGCTCTGGTGTATGTGGCTGGCACCTTAGCCACTTGAGCTACTGGCGCCAAGCCTTTTTTTGTTGCAGTTTTTAACCAGAGCTGGGTTTAAACCCGCCACTTCCAGTATATGGGGCTGGTGCCCTACTCCTTGAGCCACAGGCGCCACCCCAGATTTTAAACTAATTTTAAACTTAGAGAAAAGTTGCAAAATAGTACAATGAATCCCTTTATACCCGTCACCCTGCATCCCTTGAAGTTACCATCTTATATAATCAAATATAATTATTAACATCAAGGACAGGAAATTAATACTCATACAATATTATTAACTATACTACAAGCCTTATTTAAATTTCACCAGTTTTCTATTCATATTCTTTCTCTATTCCAGGAGCCTATCCAGGATCCCACACTGCATTTGTTAATTTTCCTTTGTTCTTCACTCTACTGAAAAAGTTCCTCCTTCTCTTCCATGAGAGATGATTTGACCTTTTTTTTTTTTTTAAAGAGATAGGGTCTCACTCTGTTGCCCAGGCTGGAGTAAAATGGCACAATCATAGCTCACTGCAGCCTCAAACTCCTGGGCTCAAGCAATCCTCTTGCCTCAGCCTCCCAAGTAGCTGGAACTACGGCCATGTGCCACTATATCTGACTTCATTTTTCTATTGGATTTTTGATCTTTCGTCCTTCATTTATAAGAATTCTGTATGAGTATTTAGAGACATTAGCCTTTTGTTTATGATCTATGTTAGGAACATTTTCTTCCATTTTGTCAGTTATCTTTTAACTTTATGGTGGTTTTATCAAGCAAATTTTTAGAAGGTCAGTCAAGGCTAGCTCATAGTCACTCATGCTGTAATGGGCAGGTGGATTGTTTTGAGTTTCAGATCAGCCTGAGCAAGAGTGAGACCCTGTCTCTACTAAAAATAGAAAATCTGGCGGGGTATAGTGGTGGGAGCCTGTAGTTCCAGCTCAGGAGGCTGAGGCAAGAAGGTTCCTTGAGTCCAGAAGTTTAAGGTTGCTTTAAGCTATGATGTCACAGCACTCCAACCAGGGTGACAGAGTGAGACTCTGTCTAAAAAATAAAATAAAGATCAGTCAAGATTGTTCCTGATTTCTCTGTTCCAGCACGCATCTGTGCCACCCTGATGCAAAGTTCCAGTTACTGTAGTTACCACAACCAATAACTGCACCACGGCCTATTTTTTCCCCAGGCACAAAAGCTAACTTAACATTTATTGAACACTTGCTGCATACCAGGCCCTGGTCTGGGCTCCTTTCATATGTCAGTTCAGTTTTTCTCACATTACCCCTGAGAGCTAAGCAGTGCTTCCATTGGACAGTTTAAGATAACCAGCGCTCACAAGAGGCTGAAGGACATGCAAGATTTTTTCAAACTCCTAGATGTATGATTCTAGAAAGCATAATCTAGAGAGGTGGTTCTCAAAAGTTGGTCCCTGGACCAGCAGCTCCAGCATCACTGAAAAGTTGTTAGAAGGCAAATTCTCAGGTCTATCCCCGACCTGCTGAATTAGAAACTGTGAGAATGGGGCCTGGCAATCTTTACTGTAGCAAGCTGTCCATGTAATTCAGATGCTAGAGAATCCCAAAGGGCACAGAAGCTAAAGGCAGCAGCAAAGGCAGATCAGCTGCAACAGTGATTCTGAGCTTGGTTTCAAGAAATAACAGAGCTGCTGAGATTTCTAACGGCAGTGCCGGACAAGGAGTTCCACTGGCAAATAAGTTTGAGAGCCCCTGGCTTAAACAAAGTTTCTTTTTTTAATTGTTGGGCAATCATTAAGAGTACAAAGAACCAGGTCACACTGCTTTAAACAACGTTTAAAAGGCATTTTTATTGCAGGGCTTCTTGAGTTTTCATTAGGCTAGTGTACCTTATGCATCAAACAGAGAAGTCACAGGTGGTTTCTCAAACTTCCTAGACTAAGGAACTCTCTTTTCTCAGAACACCTATTAACTATTCCCCTGGACACCCAATGCAGCCTAGCTGCTAAGCACTACTCTTGAAGAACAAAAAGCCAAGAAATACAGAAATACAAGAAGACAGCTCCTACGGAGAGCAAGAAATGTCAATACCCATTCTGAACTCTAGGAGGAAAGACTTTCCCTTGGCTTCTGTTTAATTACAGTTTTTGACAAGTTCACCACTGCAGGGTTGAGGTTAAAAGAAAGCCTGGTAAGTAAGTAATCCTGCCCAAAGCCCACAGGAGCCAGGCAGTGTATTGGTTATATTCTGAGCAATGGAGGACTGACATTTTCAAGAGTTTGTTAATTATTTTACTAACTGTTCAGGACAGAGAGGCCAGGAGATGAGTGTTCCACATTCCACAAACAGGTAAACATCTGGAATGAGCTCCCAGACCCTAGCCCCTCCAGGAAAGCAGAGATGGCCCAGCATCCTAAGGGTAGACAGGTTTTAGAAACATCTTTTACCCTCTATGGTTGTTTTAATATCATCACCCTTCCCCAGATCTAATGGTGGGAGCCTGTGGGGATCAGGAAGTTTGTTTGTTTGTTTGTTTGTTTGTTTTCAAATAGAGTCTCGGTCTCTCACTCTGGGTAGGGTGGTGTGGAGTCATAGTTCACAGCCCCTCAAATTCCTGGGTCAGGCGATCCTTATCTCAGCCCCTGAGTAGCTGGGACTACAGATGCCCACCATTAACACCTGGCTAGTTTTTCTATTTCTAGTAAAAAGGGGTCTTGCTCTTGCTCAAGCTGGTCTTGAACCCCTGAGCTCAAGCCATCTACCCACCTTGGCCTCCCAGAGTGCTAAGATTATAGGCATGAGCCTCTATCTCATAGAGGTCACTATGTCCGGCCTCTATCTCATTTTTTAAAAAATCACCAAGTGTGGGCAGCACCTGTGGCTCAAGGAGTGGGGCGCCAGCCCCATATACCGGAGGTGGTGGGTTCAAACCTGGCCCTGGCCAAAAACTGCAAAAATACAAATAAATAAATAAAATTCTACTCTCTACCCTCATGAGTGCAACTTTAAAAAAAAAAATCACCAGGTGGCCAGACATGGTGGCTCACACCTGTAATTCCAGCACTTGGGAGGCCGAGGCAGGTAGATTGCCTGGGCTCACAAGTTCAAGATCAGCCTGAGCCAGAGCACGACCTTGTCTCTAAAACAAAAAAGTCACCAGGAACATGAAATATTTTTTAATGGTTCTAATCATATATTTTACATGCAAAATCAAAAATCTTAAATGTAAATCAGAATTATTTCACCAAAAATGTTAAACAGAAGAATATATATATATATATGCTGTTCAACATTAAAAAAACAATAAGACAAATCAGTGAGAATTGGAGCAGCTGAGGTGGCTCTGAGGCGTGCCAACTTCAAACCCAATGGAACCCCAGTCTCATCACTGCCCCAGCTTGCCCCCTCCTGCCCCTGCCCTGCTCTGCCCAGCCATTCCTGGGACCTCCCAGTGCCCTAAGGATGAGGCCCTACTGTGCCTACCAAGTGCCACCTGCCCTTCCCCTGACTTTCTGTGGGCAGCCTGGCTCCAGCCATCTCAGGTGTGATTTCCGGGTTGGGAGTGTTTGAGGAAAGCCTCGGCCATTGCTGATGCACACAGCCCCCTCTCCAAGGTGCCAAGGCAGGGGGCTCTTTTTGGATTCATACATTCCATGTTGAGAAATAGGATTTTAAAAAACAAGAACACATTATCCTACTGGCAAAAGGATTCCCCAAGGAGCTACAATTACTAGCACAGAAAGCACTCCAAAATCAACAATAGGGTTTAGGTGAAGGATTTATTTAGTACGAGAGAGCAAGAAACCATCACATTGCCCCCCAAAACAGATGCTCAAATTGAGCCAAAGGGAAAGACTGGACTGTTCACTTACAAATTCAAAAAGATGGACCCAGCATGTCAAGATTTCTGGTAGCAGCCAGGCACAGTGGCTCACACTTGTAATCCTAGCTCTCTGGGAGCCTGAGGGGGGTGGATTACTAGAGCTCATGAGTTCAAGACCAGCCTAAGCAAGAGCAAGACCCCATCTCTACTAAAAATAGAAAAACTGAGGCAAGAGGATCACTTGAGTCGAAGAGTTGGAGGTTGCTGTGAGCTATGATGATGCCACGACACTCTACCCAAGGTGACAGCTTAAGACTCTATCTAAAAAAAAAAAAATTCTGGCTTGGTGCCTATAGCTCAGTAGCTAGGACACCAGCCACATACACCAAAGCTGGCAGGTTTAACCCAGCTGGGGGCCTGCCAAACAACAATTGCAACAAGAAAAGTAGCCAGATGTTGTGGTGGGCACCTGTAGTGCCAGCTACTTGGGAGGCTGAGGCAAGAGAATCACTTAAGCCCAAGAGTTTGAGGCTGCTGTGAGCTGTGACGCCATGGCACTCTTCTGAGGGCAACATAGTGAGACTTTGTCTCAAAAAAAAAAAAAAAATATTTCTGATAGCAAATGCTCCTGCCTTCTCCAGTTTTCTAGTTAATCACTGGCACTCAGGCCCCCACTTGACCACTGCCCCTCCTCCTGCCTACATGGCCTAAGAAATGGTCTCAATAGGAGAGGCTAGGAGCTGGGTCCCATAACCTGTCAGCGGGCTCTCTGGGACTGGCCCACCAGGGCCCCTGGCACCTGTTAAGTCAGGGAGTTGTATGCACAAGTGCTCACACCAGAGCCTTGGGAGTGGCCTTGGTACCTTCATTCATAGTTAAGTACTGCTGTGAGAGGTCTCATCCTGTTTCTCCGGAGTTTACCACTAATCTCTCCTTGGGTTTGCAGCCAGTCTTCCTGAAGCTCTCTCTACCCGCCTCCAAACTGGCAAAGCTTTAAGAGTCTTTGTTTGCAAACCTCGACTATCCTGTCCACACTGTTCCCAAAGGGAATGTTCATCCTTTCTCTTGCTTCCTACTTGATTCAGGAGACAGCTGAGCGAAGCAGATATTTTCTGAACCAATAAAGATGGTTTCATGCTTTATGGCCCGTGATGTCCCCTTAGATGGAAAAACATTTCAAAAAGACTTAAGGCCATTTGTGTCTCTCCCTCTGGGCCAAAAACCCGGCAGTAATTCCAAGAGTGAAGCTCCTCAGCAAGAATGCAAGGGAATAAGTGAGCCTCAGAAGCCCGGGCTGGCTGCCCCTCCCCAGCATAGCGCCAGGCAAATGAGCCAGGCGCCAACAGTTACTCCCCTGACATGGATCTGGCAGCCGTTAAAGCAGACCCTCCATCACCAAGGAGACTGAGCAACATTCAGGAGCCAATGTGTGATTCTCCTAAGGTTGTCAAAGTCCAGACGACAAAGTGATAGACGTCGTAGCGGCCTCACTCTGGGAAACACTGAATACTGGGCTCTAGCCAGACTGTACAATTTTGTTGAAGTCTATAAATGCTTATTGTCCTTAACAATTGCTCAATAGGCTCGGCGCCTGTGGCTCAGCAGGCTGGGGCGCCAGCCATGTACACCTGAGCTCGCGGGTTCAAATCCAGCCTGGACCTGCCAGACAACAATGGTGGCTGCAACCAAAAAGTGGCCAGGCATTGTGGTGGGTGCCTGTGGTCCCAGCTACTTAGGAGGCAGTGGCAGGAGACTCGCTTGAGCCCAGGAATTGGAGGTTGCTGTGAGCTGTGATGTCACAGCACTCTACCCAGGGTGACAGCTTGAGGCTCTGTCTCAAAAACAAAAAAAAAAACAAAAAAAACAATTGCTCGATAATGAGAAAGATAACTGGCTCTGCACACTACCAGCTCTCCCCTACAAACATGGATGGCCTCTACAAGGAAAAGGCAGGGTAAGGGGGACAGCCTGCAGGTGATGCTACATGGGGAAAAAGTTCCAGAGTTGGTCCAAAGTCTGAATGGTGCCAGCTGAACTGCACATAGGCTGCACGACTCTGGGAATCCCTCAACCTCTCTGAGCTTCAGATTTCTCATCTGGATATGAGACTACTACCTCATCCTCTTGAGTGGTCCGAAGAGTGAGGTGATTTGTATATGAAGCACAGAGTGATGTCCAGCACTCAATGGGTGCCCTTTCCTAAGGGCTTCATTAGAGGGACCCAGTGGTGAGAAGCCACCAGGAGAGGTGCCAGGGAGAGTATGAGGCTGCAAACACCAAAGGGCATGACAATCCCATTGGTCCCATTTTGTCATTTACCTATGATAAAGACACTGGCAAAGGAGAAAAGACTGTTAGGGAAATAAATCTGGCCAAAGAAAAAGCCCTCCAAAGAGTGGATTTTTCCAAATTGTTCCCAAGGGCTAACTTGGCAGCTGCAGGCATTTTTCTAGCATGATCTATAGACCTTTCCCGTCCTATGAGCCATGCTTCCGACACTCTGGCGTTAATATTTGGTCCTGGTTTTGTTCAAAGAGTTCTAACATTTTCTCCATGTGGTGGTCAGCCTCGATCACCTAGAAATTAAACACACAAGTAACAGGGCTACACAGAACTCGGTATGACAGATGAAGCAATAGATGACAAAACAAGGCTGGGCACAAAAGTTCGCAGGTAAATCAAAAGGAAGCTTAAAGCCAAATGCTCCCAGCTCTAGGGCAATCCATATTCCCAATGAGATTTTCACTGAAGAACCCAATGCAGTCATTTCTGTGATGAATTCATGAATGATTTTTGGTTTTGCATCAATTTATATTCTTTAATTTTTTTATTATAAAGGAGGAAAAATAAACTGTACTTCATTAAAAATCCACTATAGTGCAGGCATGGTGGCGCATGCCTATAGTTCCAGCACTCTGGGGAGTCCTAGTGCTTCCCTAGTCCTAGAACTCTGGGAACAGAAGATGGTAGGGAAGTGAGGAGATAGGAACAGGGGCAGACCCATCAACATCAGAAATGACATATGGCAGCAAGAGAAACAGGGTTACTGTAAAATAGGAACTCAAAGACATTTCATCTGCGCAAACAGTCCCACACAACTCAGCTCCTCCTAAGGCATCGCTGTGTGACAGGCCAGACTAGCAAAAAGGCTTCTCTGATGACCTAAGTAACCAAGAAAAGGTGAAAAGAGACTCTGTGTCTTCCTCTGGAGTAGGAAGGTCACATCAGATGGACCACCCTCCTAAGAGAAACCAAAACCAAGGTCTGTAGGCTTCAGATAGCTACAGCACTCCTTTGCTAATGCCACTCCCAGGTGTGATGGCACCAGGACAGATCTCCTTCTCTCGGGTCTGTCCAACTCTCTGTGAGACTCAATCCAGAAACAGACTGAGAGAGAAAACCCATTACCAGCCTTCCTACCTCCCTCTTTCTAAAGGCTCAAACTCTGAAGGACGAGGCTCTCCTCTGTGTGCAGGGGGGCTGACATTCCCTGGCTCACTCCTAGAAAAGTCTCCCACCCTGCGAGGGGGCTGACTTACCAGCACAGGGGCTGCCACAGGGAACAGGTTTCCTTTTATAAGCCATTCCTCGTAGAGGTGGTGAATAGCACCCAGGTACTCCTGCCAGGGAGATAAGCTGTTGGGAGCAGAAGGGGAGCAGACCCCTCCCACTAAGGCAGGTGGAGCAAACTTATCAATGACCATGGGATGGTGACTTGGACAAAGGAGCCCTGCAATAGCCAACCTGGCTCAGGTGGGCCATGGTAGATGTGGTCGCACACTCTGTTGGCCCCCCCAGACGATCTAACAGTCGGGCCATCACCAACCACCTTGCTCTGCTCTACTGTGGATTCATGGGCATGAACATCAGCCCCTCCCGAGAGACTGAGTCAAAGTCAAGGCAAAGGCAGACCCACTCCTGGCTTCTCCCATTTCCTGCTACTTCTCCAACTGGAAGGGCCCCAGTTCCTCCATGGTGACCCCATTGCCAGGGCAGCCTCTAACCAGGGGTGTCCAACCTGCGACCACATGCAGTTTGGGGTTTGTTTGTTTTTTTGCTCATCAATTTTTATTAGTGTTTGTTAATATGTGACCCAAGACAACTCTTCTTCTAATGCAGGGCAGAAAAGCCAAAAGGTTGGACACCCCGGAAACCCTCCCCTGTCTTGCTACCAAGAGGATTATAACACTCACCCCTTGCCACTTCTTCCCTCTCAGACAACCTATAACCTGTGGCTCCTCAAGACCATGAAGATCACCAACTGCATGAAGCTTGCGAGGTGGAGACCAGGCGACAGGGCACGGCCTCTCTCCCACGCCCCAGTGCCTGCACCCTGAGCAGCACTAGAAGCTCACGCTCCCTTCCTCGTGGCCCCCAAACACCTCTTGGTGTCGCATCCTACTTGCCCTCCTCAGGGGCTCATGTGTAACCCACATGGCTGGCTTTTCAGCCACCACCAAACTCTCCCTCAGCAGAAGGAGACAGGTTTGTCCAATGAATCTTGTCAAAACTGTTAAGATAACAGCTTGGATAATGGCTGGACTCCAGACTTGATATTTCTTAGGAACATCTGTGTCTCTGCACAGAGCTAGTGTGCCCCCTCACAGCATGGTCCAGCCTGGCCCCTGCTCCATTGCATTCCATCTTCCAATTACTCCTATCTTCAGGATCTCAAAGAAGCTGCCCAGGCCCAGGCCTCCATGGCTAGAATGTACCTTGCTGGCATCAGGGCAAAACAAGGCTGGGCAAGGCCTCAGGAGTCAGACAGGCCTTCCAGAGCCCCTAGTCCAGCCAATCCTGAGCTTAGAAGCCCATGGTGTCCCACTAAATGCTTGCTCAGCCTCTGTGTACCTCCAATGGCAACTTCTCACATGGGGCATTCAGTTCAATGTCAATTGAGCAATTACTAGGTACCAGGCCCTGGGACACAAACGGAGGACACAGCAGGAATAGGAATGAATTTTAAAAAGCTCACACTAGTGAGGGATGGGGAAACAAATGCATAAACAAATAGTGCCAACAATGGAGGGAAGGTCAGGGAAGGCTTCCTGGAGGAGGTGGCATCTAAGCAAATTTTTAAAGGCAAAGAAAACCACTGTGCAGAGAAGCATTTGTGCATGGTATGTGTGGGTGTGTGTGCAGCTACTAGTTCCTCATGGTCAGGACATGGAAGGCAGGGAGTGGAAGGAGAACGCCAGGGAGGCAGTTGGGGCTAGGTCGCATGGTACCTCATACGTCATGCTACAGAACAGAATCTTCATCCTAGACAGCAGTGAGGCTGGGCTGGGAAACTGCATGAGTGGGACCCTATACTGGAAATATCTGCAATCCTAAAGGCTGGATTTTGGAGAGAGACATGGGGAGTGAAGGACCAGGGCAAGGAGAACAGTCCAGGCCTGTTGCGATAGTCCCCATTAGAGTGTCTGTGCCTGAGCCTGAGCCAGACCCAGAAGGGCAGGTCTCCCTCCTGGGCAAACAGTACTGTGCTCAGCCCTGGGGGTTCTCCCACCCTCGTAAGAATCCAGAGCATACATATAGCCAAGCCATCTTCAGCAGGTGGGACAGACAAGCCTGGGGTTGTACAGGCAGGGAGAGGCAGCTAGGAGAAGGGAGGGGCAGGGATAGGAGGGAATGTTTCTGAACATAGAGGTGCTGAGCCCTGAGTCGGGGCCATAGGAAGCAAGGCGGATCTGGACATCCAACTCATGTCTCTAGCCACAAAGGAAGTCAGAGTTCACCCTCCCATAAGCTCAGTTCCTGCTTGTCTCTCTGCAGACAGGGGCACACTGATCTGAGTACGTGGGGCAGGGACAAGAAGGCAGGCTGTGACAGAGGGGTTTCCAGGTTTGTCTTTAAGCAAGTCAAAGAGGTCTCTCACCAGTGGAATGACCTTCTCTTCCTCCCTGCATCTTCTCTTCAACCTCTGGTAACAAGTCTCAGGGGTGGTCCGGAGATAAACTGAGGTTAAAAAAACACATAATTCTTATTGTTCTACTCAAGGCTTGGAAGCCAAGGCCAAACAGCAAAGAAGGCAAGCGTGTGGTCATCGGGTGGGGCTACCATCTGCCACAGTAATGGTGAGCAACATGGAGACAGTTAAGTCAATTCTCAGCTTGACCACCGGCCCCCTGTGTGGCCAAAAGAGCAACTTGACCCTCATCCTTCATGTCATCAGCCCCACAGGGTCATCGTGGGCCTAAATGATGTATGGAGACAGCGTAGCACAGGGGCTCATTGAATGCTCAGGCTCTGTCCCTCCTCCTCCCTTTTAAACTAGAAAAATCATCAAATCATACCAGATATGGGTTGGAAAATAGCTGACCCGGGGAGGGCAGCTTAAGGAATGACAGCCAGGGTTTTTCTCCATGAAGAATCAGAAGCCCCAAATTCTGTCTGCCCTTGGGGTGGGGAAGGAATTTCTGATGGCAAGAGCTCCACCCACTGCCCATGAGACTCAGCCATTCTTATCCTGTTTGGACCCAGGAGAGAGCCCAGGGTGGGAGGGAAGGAAGGGGAGGTCCCACCTATCAAGTGAATAGACACGTCGATGTTTCGCACAATCCAGTCAAACCATTCCGACAGAACGACGTAGTCCACTTCAGGCATCTTCCCACTGCAATGAGAATGGTAAGGGTTTTACTGACACAAGACAAAATTCCTGGGCTGTGCCATTCCCCCAGAATGATCTGGACATGGCTTTCATCGAAAGGAGTCACCAAGAGCACACAGGATAATGTAATCCATGCAATATCGGACATGTAATGACGACAAGGACCTTGAGCATTCCAGGCCTCCCTCACTGGGGGACAGCTCCTGGTATGAGGCAGGAGGAGCCACGGCCCTGAATGATGGGAGAATTCATTTGGAATCTGAATTCCTAGCACAGAAGGGGACTCTAAAGCTTGTCCCCTGCGAACAGACATAGCATTCAGGTTGGGAAATGGATAAGCAAACCAAATTCACTTCTAGAAATTTATTTTGTGAAAATAATCATGGATGTTCACTGGAGCACTGTTTAAAAATAATGAAAAAGAAAAACCAAATCTTAGTATACCTAGCCAACAGAAAATCATGCAGTAACTGAAAGATAATTGGAAAAGAATATGTAATGACATGGAAAATGCTCATAACCTAACGTTCAATGAAAACAGCAGGATATAAAACTTTGTATAACATTGTATCACCTCAATCTTTTTTTTTTTTTAGAGACAAAGTCTTACTTTGTCCCCCTCAATTGTATCACCTCAATCTTTTTTTTTTTTTTTTTTTTAGAGACAAAGTCTCACTTTGTTGCCCTCAGTAGAGTGCCCAGGAGTCACAGTTCACAGCAACCTCCAGCTCTTGGGCTTAGATGATTCTCTTGCCTGAGCCTCCCAAGTATCTGGGACTACAGGTGCCCGCCACAATGCCTGGCTATTTTTGTTGTTGTTATTGTTGCAGTTTGGCTGGGGCCAGGTTTGAACCCGCCACCCTCGGTATATGGGGCCAGCACCCTACTCACTGAGCCACAGGCACCGCCCTCAACCATATTTTCAAAAGTATTCATCTACATGTCTTGAAAAGGCTGGAAAGAAAACACCAAAATGTTAACAGTGTTTTGCTATGGGCTGCAGGACTATGGAGGGCTTTTAGTTTTTTCTTGATACGTTTATGTATTTTCCAAATTTTAAAAACATACTTGTTGTCAAATCAGGAGTGAGGAGTAGGGAGCATTACTACATATTTTAAATGTTAACATTTTTTATTTATTTTTTTTTTTTGTAGAGATAGTCTCACTTTATTGCCCTCGGTAGAGTGCCGTGGGGTCACACAGCTCACAGCAACCTCCAACTCCTGGGCTTAGGCGATTCTCTTGCCTCAGCCTCCGGGAGTAGCTGGACTACAGGTGCCCGTCACAACGCCTGGCTATTGTTTTGCAGTTCGGCGGAGGCTGGGTGTAAACGCACCACCTTCGGTATATGGGGCCAGCGCCCTACTCGCTGAGCCACAGGCACTGCCCTTAAATGTTAACTTTGAAAAAAAAAAAAAAAAAAAAAGGAAGAAAAAACTCAAGAGTAAAGGAGAAACCTGGTGTCTATTCCTGGCTTTCCTATGGGTTTACTTTGCCCTGTGAGGAAGGGAACAGGGAAAGACAGAAGAATGGCCAGCAACTAGAAAGGGCCATTCTCCCCTCATCCCCATGCCCACCATGACCTCAGCAAAGCCTGGTAGACAGCAGGAGAGAGCAGGGAGCCTGAGAGCACAGCAGGGGTGAGAAGGGCATTTGCAGGGGTGAGATGGGCATTTGCAGACCACAGCAGGCCACGTATGGGCCAACTCCCAGAAAAACTTCGGGAACCCTGTGGTGGGAGCAGAGGGAGCCTATGAGAGGAAGCCATACGATGTCCAGGAGGGGAACCCTGGCCGACAAAATTTAGGAACTAAAGTTAATGACTTGCTGCCCACAGGAGGACTGCTCCCCTTCCTCTTACCACCTTCTTAAAGTAACCCACTCAGAGTTCATCCCAGGGGCCCGAGTGCTTCAGGGAAACCTGAGCCCACCCCAAGCTTGGGGGTCGGCCCAATCAGTCCCAGTGATGGGTTCAGAAGCCACACTGAGCCACTCGCACAGGGCTCTCCCCACCAGGGGCCCAGTCTGGACCCGGGAGGCCTAAGGGAGGTTCACAGGCATGTATGGAGAAGATGCTTCCTCGCGCCTGGGAAAGAGCTACGGGCAAGACACCCGCACTCATTCCACCCAGCAAGTACGGGAATCATACTGAGGATGTAAAAAGACCCAGAGTAGGAAAACAGAGAAGCAAGGCCGCAGCCGCCAAATTACACCGACCCAACCCACTGAGAGAACCAATGACCACCACGCTTCTGGAAACAAGCCTGGTCTCCAAGATTCTGAGAAACATCAGGCACAGCGGGTGCTGCTGTGACCACATTTGTTTTCCTCCTAGGAACTCTGCCCAGGTTCTCCCACATCTGCCTCAGCCACAGGGCTCCCCATACCCCCAACAGCCTCTGCCGCTCTATTGCAAATCCAACTGTGTGAGTCACCAGCCATGGACGGAGGAGGCTTCACAGTACCCTCCCTGACACCAGAGGTGACCAGACCAAGGTATTGGGTCCACATGAGTCCTGGTGACCGCTCTGTTTGGCAAAATTTGCTACAACATGCCCCCTGAAGGCCAGAGAGACCCCAGTTTGCATAGGAAGGATTAGAACAGGAGTCTTACACTCAGATACCAGCTGCCTCGCATATATTATTTCCTTTTGTTTTCATAAGACCTTGTAGGGTCGGTTTTAGTCCCACTTTATAGATGAGGAAAACTGAGGCTGGGAGAAGTTAAGCTCAAGTCTGTCTGGATAGGGGCTCCTGCCTGGTTGTCTATGGTCCTCAAAGGCACCTGATCTCTCTTGCAGCATCTGTCTGCCTTGTCAACCACAGGGCTATCCTGGATCAACTCCCAGTCTCTCTGGCCTGAGCTCAAGGAACGCCCCGGCCTTCAGGCCCATGACACAGGCTGTGAGTCCTCGGTCTAGACCACAGCCAGGAGGGCCCCAGCCCCAGGGCCAGTCAGGGAAGGAGAGAATCGGCTTGTTGTTCCAAACGCCAGGTTGTAATCAATGTCCCTGACCACCAGCTGCAGGTGACTCAGAGGCCACCTCCCCAGCTGAGCCCCACTCAATTCCTTTACTGTTATTCTTAGAAAGGGCAACCCGACAATCTTGTACAACCTGTGCATTCAATTATTCAGCCCACAGGACCTGGACCACACAATTGCTTACGTGGCCTCTCCAGCTACGTAATTCTTACTCACCACCTTCAGCTTTTCATGCCAACCAGGTGCCCATCCCACAGAAGTTCCTGTCTTTAAGGACACTGTGTAACCAGAATCTTCCTCTTCAGCAATTAACACAACCCTCTCAAAGTCTCAGTGGCATAAACTGCACTTACATTCTGCCCACCCCAACCTCACAGTGGCCTGGGAGGACCAGAGGAAGGGGGCCTCTCCCCACTGAGCTCTTCACTTGTTCAAGGCCCAAGGTCACCCTTCAGGGAGATGCAGAATTCTAGGCTGTGGGCTCTCCTGTGAACCTGAGCCTCAACTGTAGACAGTAAGGCCATGACTGTCACATTGCCTTCAGTCCAGGTTGCCCCAGATCCCAGACCACGGCTGCAAGGGCCTCTGAGAAAAAGACCCAACCTGGCCCTGAAGGGGCCATAGCAAGATGCCCTCCACCTTGTGAAAGGGTTCCCCATCATGGCATGGAGAACATCTTTGAGCATCCCAGAATGTGAGGAAAAACAAGCTACTGAGCTGGGAGATGACGCCCCCCCCCCCACATGCCATCGGGTGGCTCCTAGTACCTGGCTGAACTTCCTGCAGGTGGGAACCAAAACCCCCAGCAACCCAAACCTGAAGCAACAAATGTAAAACGAAGAAGCCCCAGGCCAGGTGCAGGAAACAGGAAATCCTGCACTGTGCAGAACCTTCCTGTGGCCCTGAAGACTGAGCTCTTGTTTTCACGTCCTCCAAAGGTCCAGGGAGGCTCCAAGGAAGCTACCGGGGAGAAAGAACCTCAGGGAAGAAGGGCCAAGGTGTAGGATAGATGGCTCCCTGTGGGCCACCTGGCTGCTGGCTTCTCTATGCCTTATTCCTCGCTGTGATTCTCCTACCATCAGGAGTGTGGTCTCACCTGGGGCCTTACTAGACATGCAGACGGTGGAGCCCCACCCGCCCTAGCCTTACTGAAGCAGACTCTGCATGTTGGCAAGACGCACAGGTGGTTGTAGGAGATGCCTGCACTGAGGCCTGTGTGCAAGGGGCTATTTCCCCCTGGGGCCAGCACCTCAGGATTCTCAGCTTTCAGGGTGTCCAAAAAGCCCCCCAGCGTTTGACCTTACTGAGCAAAATCGAAGATGTCTCTTGCCACTTCCTCATTCATTGCTTACCCACAGAGTCGGGTGCAACTAACCCCTCCCAGGGTTAGTTTCCTGCCCAGTCGGGAAGGAACCCTGGCTTTACAATCCCTCCTCAGGTCCTCATCTGCCAAATCAGGTCAGACAACAAATGCAGCTCCTGTCCAGTCCCTCAACCACATGAGCAAAAGGCCCAATTTCCAGGGAACACATAAGCTGGTCCAGTTCACAAGTGAAACACCTGCCTTGGGAAGGTGTTTCTCAACATCCCTGTCACGTGGTTCTCTGTCCTCCGAACTTGGGGGCTTTGAGGGAGGGATACTCCAAGCCAATACTAAGCACAGTGTTTACTACAGGGCCATCTATTTTTCCCAAAGCTAACATGTAACCATCCTTTTTAGATAAGAGCGTATTATATATAGAATAGAATGCAAAATCCAATGAATTCTAAGATAAAAGAAGAGACTTCAAGAAATGTCTGGGTTATTGGTAGGTGGAAGCTTTTGGCACAGGGGCTGGGAGGCCAAGCTGAGGAGGCAGTGCTTGTGAGGGCTTTCCTCTGCCTTTAGGGAGCTCCAGTGAAAGGGTTTGAGGAGCAATGCCCTCTCCTATCTCCCTGGAGACTGTGGGGGATGGCTTGTCCCCAAGCATGCCACAGTGCTCCCAGCAGCCTCTGGAGTACCCAAGGCCATATGGGCTTCATCGAGTGATACCTGTGCTGGGTCTTAAAGCTCCAACAAGGTCTTCCAGAGAGTCTATGCCCCCTTGGAGCTGTATGAACTTGAACAACTAGATCCCAGGAACAGAAACAAGGACACCGCAAATTTCCTGTGTGGTTCCCTGTCCCAATAGAAGTCCTCACCACAGATGTCACGGATTCTGGGAGAGCCATGGGGAGACACCAGGACAGGGAAAGAGCTTTAAAAAATTAAAACATTCTCTTCCCATACTGCCCACAAAATGGCCCAGGGCAAGACCCATGTTATCTGGACTGATGCCACAGCCACAGAGGTTGGGAAAGAGAGAAGCAACTTATCGGAAGTGTAGTGACACAAGACTATGAGTGTGAGCTACCAAAGCCCAGGGACATCAGCAGGAACTAGAACCTGGGACAAGCACAGACAAATGGCTCCCAAAAGCCGCCTGGTGCTGGGCAGCCAACAGGTGGTGGGGGGTAAATGACACATTTTTCATGAAGACCAAGTGGGCAAGAACTACTAAAGGGTCATAAGACCTAAACAAGGCAACTAGTCCATGAATTTGGTCATGCTCACAAAGCAAATTCCAGAGCCAAGATGGAAGCCAGGTCCACCCAACTCCACACCTCACCCTCTCCTCTTGACCTCAGTCATTCCACTCAGGTCTCCCTCCTCAAAAAGAGCCACTGGCCACCATACAGAACAGGCCAAGCTGACTGCGATTAGAAGACAGATATACCAGGTGTGGTGTGCACCTATAGTCCCCGCTACTCAGTAGTCTGAGGCACCATTGAGCCCATGAGTTGGAAGCTGTAGTGCACCATAATCATGTTTATGAATAACCACTGCATGGGCAACATAGAGAGACACTATCTCTAAAAAAGACATTTTAATTTTTTTTGAGACACAGCCTCAAGCTGTCACCCTGGATAGAGTGCCTCGGCATCACAGCTCACAGCAACCTGCAATTCCTGGGCTCAAGCGAGTCTCCTGCCTCCGCCTCCCAAGTAGCTGGGACTACAGGCGCCCACCACAACGCCCGGCCATTTTTTGGTTGCAGCCGTCATTGTCATTTGGCGGGTCTGGGCTGGATTCGAACCCTCCAGCTCAGGTGTACGTGGCTGGTGCCTCAGCCCGTTGAGCCACAGGTACCGAGCCAAGATATTTAAAATTAAAAAAAAAAAAAAGACAGACATAGCCCTGCTACTCAAGATTCATAGGCA